>BMAO01001350.1:0-173097 GCA_019973975.1 Trichonephila clavata | reverse complement strand
CATCTCTGGACGGCGAAAGGAGTCAACTATTCTTAACACTGTGAGTCTAATAACTTAAAAATCAGAATTTATAACGCCCCTTAACCCCCCCCCTCGCCCCCGCAACACCCCTTGGGGGTCAATTTTCTTCAAACCCGTTTTTGTAGCGGATATTTACTCCATGAAAGAAACATTCCTACCAATTTTCAACCAGGTAGGTCAAGTAGTCTAAAAACGAAAATATTTATCTATTACGCCACTTAATCCCCCGCAACACCACTTAGAGGTCTGTTTTAACAAAACCTTCTTTTAGCTGATCTCTACTCTATGAAAGAAATCTATTTATCAAATATAAAGACTGTGCGTCTAATAGTTTAAAAATGGAAATAATTATCTATAACGCCCCTTAAGTCCCGCAACGCCCCTTGGGGCAATTTTCACGAAACCCATTTTATAGCGTTTCTCTACCCTATGAGAGGAATCTGCTTACTAAGTTTCAAGACTGTACGTCTAATAACTTAAAAATCGGAATTTATAACGCCCCTTAAACCCCCCACCCCCGCAACACCCCTTGGGGGTCAATTTCCCCAAAACCCATTATGTAGCGAATATTTACTCCAGGAAAGAAACTTACCTACCAATTTTCAAGCAGGTATGTCAAGTAGTTTAAAAACGGATATATTTATCTATTACGCCCCTTAATTCCCCGCAACGCCACTTAGAAGTCTGTTTTCACAAAACCCGTTTTGTAACTGATCATTATTCTACGAAAGGAATCTATTTATCAAATATAAAGACAGTGCGTCAAATAGTGTAAAAATGGAAATAGTTATCTATAACGCCCCCTAAGCCCCTGCAACGCCACTTGGGGGTCAATTTTCACCAAACTCATTTATTAGCGGATCTCTACTCTCTGAAAGGAATCTGCTTACCCAATTTCAAAATTGTACATTGAGTAGTTTAGACATGGAAACAATTATTTATAACGCCCCTTAACCCCAGTAACGCCCCTTGCGTTTTGAATTTCGGAAAATCCGTTTTTAGCTAATGTCTACTCTATGAAAGGAACATGTCTACCAAATTTCAAGTCTGTAGGTTGAATAGTTTCAGAGATATCGTGATTAGTCAGTCAGTCAGTCAGTGTGTGTGTGTTGTGTGTGTGTTGAGTCTCGCTTTTCTCCTTTATATATATAGATATATTTTATTTAAGTGTAAATTGCTTTTCCTTCTTTTGAATGAACGTACATAAACTATGAAGAAAGTGATAGTTTGTAATGAAATAAAGATGCATAAGGCTTATATGCTGACGATAAAATGACTGAAAATTGACAAACGTATGGCACATCAATGGTTAGCAGTGGTGCAATGAATGTTAAAATAAGTAATTGGTGTGAACCCCTCCTTAAGGCGACTCGTGCTTGGACGCATCGATGTAGAGAGTGATGAAGATTTCTAATAACATTTTATGGTACATTCTTTCAGTAGGATTTGCAATTCCATGTTATATTTTCCATCCTGGGATAAGGATTGGACTATATTTATGAAAAGTACTTACACATTAGCACAGTTGAAATTACAAAATAAAACAGGAAACATAACTAAAAAATGGTTTATTATTATTATTTATTGAAACAAATCAAAACAGAATTTAATTCATCATAAAAAAAAACAAATAAAAAATTGTATATAATGAATTCAATAAAAATAGTACAATTTGAATTCATTAACAATTGACCCATTTGAATTAAAAATCGCTATGTTTGAGGTTTTTCAAAATCTTATTGTAAATTTAAAACAGAATGAAAAGCCTCTAATTTATTTTCATTGAAACGTATTTTTTTATGTTTAGTATATTTAGAATTGATAACTGCATGTGTGTGTGTAAGACATTCTAAGGAAGTAAATTTTTCAAAATTAAAATTATGAAGTCTGTGATCTGAACTTTTTTCCCCGGACAAATTCAAATATACCTGTACACAACATGCACAAAAGATAGGATGGAATTTCATAAATTTTAATCTATAAAAAAAATTTTCCACTTATACAAAAAAAATACTGTAAAGTTTTTTTAAAAAAAAACCTTATTAACATATAACACTAGAAATTAATCATAATAAACACTAAAATTAACTCTAATGAAAATACCAAGGAAAACAGATTTCAATATTAAAAAAAATAATAATAAATACATTCTGTATTTCTCTGTTCGATAAAGTTCTGTCTTTTTTAGCTTCCTCACAAATGTCGTTTCGAAATATTTTTAACATTTAAATATTAATACATGCAATCTAATTAGAAAATATATTTATAACGATAACAAAATAATATTACTAAATTTATCTCACTGACATTAAAAAAGAAGAAAACATTGAAATAACTCACCTATAGCTGTGAGTTAATTCACGAACTTTAAATATTTAGAAAGAATTTTGAAGAAATGCCTTTTCGATACTTTAAACAGCAATAACAGCTTAAACAATTTATGAGAATAGAATAACAAAACAATATTTGCTAAAGTTATCTCATGAATGTATAAAAAGAGAGAGAGAGAGAGAGAAATCTAAAAACACATCTTTATATTGACTCTTAACTTGATAGTTCATAAAAATTATTCATGATTGGTGATTCAGAAAAGAAAAATCAATATTTATTATAAGCATAAAAAATGAGTTATAATTTTGTTTTATTACTGGGTGGCACCAATGAATGTTGCGCAATATCCCGTTTCGGAAGTGGAAGCCCTTTATATTAATTTTCTGAGAATTAAATTCTTAGAAATTTTGATGAGAAAAAAATTTTAAAATATAATTCAGAAAAAAATTAAATCCCGAGATTTCGGGATCCCGGGGCTGCAAACGCTATCTTCCAGGCATTAAGTAATTGTTACTCCAGCGCTGAGATGTTTCCCAAACATATTCAACTAAAGTAGGACATGGTGATTTTGCTGACCAATAAGCATGGACCAAAGATATATGACAAAATTGGTCTTGGCATTTATCTAGCTGGAAAATATTTCTCGGATGACGCACTGTAATAAAGCAATCGGCCACTAGATGTCATAAACATGTCATTGACTGTTAAAGTTGTACCTAGTTTGACCAGAAACGATCTTTTGTTTTTAGAGATGCCCGCTATCATTCCTGAATTCAAGACTTTACAATCCGGGAAAAACAATAGCGGACTTGGACCGCTGGCTTTGACCCTTGCACATATGGATTAGTGGTCCATTCTTTCCAAGTTTGAAGCAGGATTCATCAGGGATATAAGATACTAATCTGTACTGGAAGTCGTGATGGCGGATACACTTCTGTAGATTACTCTGACGTTATTTTGAAGATAAAGACAAATGTTTTAAAAGAATACTCTCTGTGAGTGTAGTCTTGTACCAACCAAGAACCTTGAGATAGTGAATGTTACCATAGCTTGCATGGAGGAGGGTGTAGTACAGTGAAGTAACGTACACCCCGCATTACGGGGGATCCTGAATTCTAAGGGACCCAAAGCGTGACTGTCCTGAAGTAAGTATCCTTTGTAAGATCCGGTTTGGGGCACAAAACCTGACTTTGCAGGAGGGGGGGGGGATGTTCCCCGTTACGCCACAGGTGTAGCACGTTAGATAGCTGGCAATGATGTTTTAGGAACATTTCGAGTCTGCCACATAATATTCTAATCTGCCCTCACATTCAAACATCCTATTCTTCCAGAGTCTTAATTCCGTCGATGAGTACCATGAAGCAAGATTGCTACCGACATTTCAGAACCGTATCCATGCTGTATAGGGGAGGGTTTGTCACTTGCTATGACCATTCAGATTTATGTATTCTGAATATGTGATCGTGCTCGAAGTCGACTAATTGGCTTTAAAGTCTTCCACAACACCATAACAACAATATCTACTGCGTTTTCAGATTCGAGAGAATTGTAAGGTCTTCGAAGAAGAAAAGATAAATTGAGAAAAGATAAATCATACGCAGTCGTAATCTGTTTTATATAATTCTAATATAGTAAAGTAGAAATGAGCCCAATGGCTGAAATTAATTTATTATGGCTGTTCGTGAATGTCACGAGTTTTAAATAATTCGACGGACCAAGTCTTTCGACTAATTTTTTAATAAAACTTAACAAATAATAATTAAAAGGTTATAAGTAAAGTGATTGTGGGTTTCGTAGTAAGAGCAGTTGTTACCCACGTCAGTGATTGCCGACAGTTATTCAGCTTCTCCTAGTGTTACATACGGACGGTGGAGGGCGCACGCAGGCGCCAACAATGGCAATGAAAATTTAATCATCTGCATGTAAAATTTCTAGATAATCGGATTGTTTTAAAAGGGTTGCTCTTCCTCTCTTCTATATATATATATATATATATATATATATTATATATATATATATATATATATATATGCATATATTAAGTAATTCTGTTAAATAACGTGAAAATTCCAAATTCACGAATAAACATTTCTACATACCTTTTAGAAGTATTTTAGACATAAAAATACGTTCGAACAGAAAAATGAACAAATAAACACCAAGAAGAGAATTTCATTCACAGCAATAAAAATCTTAGATTTTCCGTATAACAGAATTTAATCCACAGAATAAGTACTGATACAGAACATAAGATTCTATTAAATTTCGAAATGACGATGATGCAAAGACGCTATTGAATCAGACAAAGTATAAAAATGAGGAAGAAATAGAAATTCTTAGAAATGTTTGAGACAAATATTCTCCAGTGATTTGCAAAAATGTGATATTTTTTCGAAGATATAATATGATGTTCAGAATTGGAACTCAATTTGAATCTATTTGAAAGCAAATTCCCATGAAAAAATTAGCATTTTAATTAAGTTTTACTAGAAAAAAGAAGTGATTAAAATATCATAAAAAATTTCATCACTCTAATTTTTCTTATTGCTATATAATGAGGCATAAAATTTCCGTTTTTCGGAGCGTTGCATATCAGTTCAGTAGTCAACCTTCATCTTTAAAAGTTGTTCAAATGGTAAGGGTCACGAATTTGTGGTCGGCATTATCGTGGATTCGAGTCCTAGTGCCATTGAAGACCTATTGTGTGGATGGGATGATGCAAGTTAAATCTGTAGTGGCTCAAAATTCTCCTGTTGGCGTAGTTTGGAAGTTTGGAGAGGGGACGGGAGTGACAGCTCAGGTGTCAGCTTCGTCGCTTGACCGGGCTTAGAATTACATGGTTCAACTTTAACAGTCCTCGTGCTTTTTTAAAGGGCAAACGTTAATTCAAATAAAATCAAAGTAACTCAAAACTACACAATCCGTCTGTTCCACATGCGATGTTAAAAAAACAAAACGATACTTTCATATTTCTCTTTTTAATACAGTCGACTCTTGATAATTCGAAGTTCAGAGGACCAATGAAAAACTTCGAATTTTCAAGAGTTCGAATTATTAGGAAGGTAGGAAAGAACTCCCACAATTCACGAGAATTTTTTACACGTTTAAATTTGAAACTATGTAATAAAACAACAATTTTACATATGTATAAAATTATTTTAAAGTATTTTTAAAAAATACATATTATACATTATAAATATTATACAGAAATTAAAAGTCCTGTATAAAAGTATAAATTTTTTTTTGTATTTTAAACATTATGTGTATGTATTCAAAGCAACTATATTAAAAGAATACATACTGTACATAATTAGTTTTGACGAAAAAATCTATTATCTTTTTTGTTTTATGGCATTATTAAATCTAACTATATGGATAGATTTTTCTAGAATAAATAAAGTTTTAAAAATGTGCGCATCAAAATGATTTTGAAGGGAAAAGTTGCGTAGTTTGTTTAGTGACACTTTAGCTTCTGTCAGAGTTATCGGAGTCAACTCCGATGGTCATCAAATGAGCTACGTTATAGGGGCGACAAGCAGGCACAATACAACACAAAAAAAATATAAACTCCACCCTTTGTTTGCTATAAGACTCTACATGATAGTGAGTGTTTGAATTGTCGAAAGTTTTATTAGATCACTTCAAATTATTGCACGTTGTATTCTGTCCGGCCACAGATTTTACTTCTAAATATTGAGTGTACCAAAACGAATTGCTTTAGTTCGAAATATCAAGTGTTTTCTTAGGGGCTGAGCATATACTTCGAATTAGCGAGATGTTCGTATTATCGAAGGTTTAAATTAGCGAGAGTCGACTGTATATGATTTTCTTTTTTATACATGGGGAACAACGTTGCTAATTTATTCTATAACTTAAGATTATAGAAAACCACAAATTCAATGATTTCTCAGTGGATCTTAAAAGCGATTACATACACAGAAAAAAGTATTAGTTAAGACTTTTTGTGTCATACAATAAAATAATATTGATCATATTTTATACGAATGGAAACTAAGTTTTATTTATTAATTTTTCTACTTATAAAGCACTTTGAGTGTGTTTTAAAATATTGTTTGTGTGTGAGTGAAAAATTTCATTCAGATTCTATGACGTGATGGATTGAAAATTATAAACTTAAAATATTGTCAGAAAAAAGGCCCGTCTTAAGTACTATACGAGTAACTATAAAAAAAAATTAATTTATCTTATATTTTTAGTTATTAAATTTGTTGATCATACCAAATGTATATGTAAAACCTTTTAAATGTTCACACCCCCAACGCATTTAATAGCCCTAATCTAATAGAGCAAAGTAATAATTAAAAATATAATAAAACGCTTCAAGTTAAACATAGGATAGCCTCAGTATAATATAATAGAAAACTGTTAGGAACTAAGGTTGTAAGATTACGCACACGTATCCCACTCAAATGTTCTTTTCCCCAAGAGCTCAATTGCAAAAAAGTTTTCAGTTTTCCAGAGAATGCTGCAAATGCTACATTGCAGTCCAATAACTTATTGCGTGCTTTATGTATTTCTTCAAAATTAAGAATGAAGGAGTGAAAAATTTTCCCTGTGGTCAGCCAGGTATGTCCAGCATATCGTGTGTAGAACCAAGGGTCAACCATTCATTTGCAATGTTATTACTTATGACTTGTTAAATGCTTGAAAGGATTTCGAGGACCCACTACCTTAATTAGAAAAGACATAATCGTAGAGGGAAACGAATAAATGTAGAGTAAGAGAAAAAGGAAATTCATACAGGACCCAAAATGCTTGTAATTGTTCATGGTTCAATGTAATTTCGTGTAATATGAGCGATTATTAATAAAGGTTAGTCATTGTTCTAATGAACACATTGCTTCTTGTATTTTCTAAGTAACTGTAAAGTGCGTTTTGGTATGAATGATGACAATTTTACGACTTTCACTAAGAAGAATGAACTATATTTAGGTCACTTAAAATGTAGCTTTGTAACGAAAAAATATTTGCTTTTTAATACTCACAAATTTGTACATAAGTACTTCTTTTACGTGGTTCTTCTTATGTGGTTATTATTTATTATATGTAAATATATAATTGTAATTCAAGTTAGGACGTTTATTAGTTTTGAATATTCAAAATGAGGTGCTTGCTTCTGTAGCAGTTTTGAAGATTATTTGAGGAATAAGTTTAAACAATTTTCCAATGTTTTACGACAGATTTTATTCCTAATTTATTTTCAGGAATAGAATACATATTTTTTTCTTTGGTTTTAACGTTAAAAATTCAGCTTAAAAGTTAGAAGAAATTCCATCATTTTTTAAATATAATATTTATACATTATTTAAAATGTTATTGTGTATTGGAAATGTTCCGCAGTTATGTAATACTGATAATCTTTTTAATTGCAGGAATTTCCATATTATATTTAATTACATGACTTTTTCATCCTTACCAATTCTCTTTAGAAAATCGTAATGTACGAGTATTGTAACGCTTCTTATTTACCCCTTTCATTGTAAGGCAGCTTCACTATAAGACGTATTATAAGATTCTTTTAAAATGAAGAGCAGCCCGAAAAGATCTGTGAAATATTTCATTTTGACGTTACAAGACTCATAAATAGACAAGAGCTTTTGCGAAATCCGCTTTATCTCATACTGTTCTGACATCTAAATTGTTTCATATTGTAAAATATTTTGTTCTATTTAATATTTTTCTTCTTCTTTCTCTTTCTCTCTCTCTCTATATAATTTTTTAAATCGATAGATATTTTTAGGTCAAAAATGCTCCTCTATATTATTATCGTCTGCTTTAATTCAATAATTTTTGTAACTCTTATTTATCTGATTACTTAATTTATTTGCTGATATATAATCGTCTGTTGTTAAAGTTATGTTGTTTAATTTAGCATCTGTTGTATTTTTTCCAAATTTAATTTAGTTCAATCGGAGAAAAGAATTGTAATGCGAAATCGACGAAGGTTGAGCTTAATATTTATTAATTTTTTGCATATTTTCAAGATGTTATCATTCATTTAAAGGTCTTTTGATCATTTGAATGATTATAAGAATTGAAAGGCCTATGAAAAAATTTTGGCTGCTATTATTCACAACAATATTCATGAGCTCGAAGTCACTTGATTACACTTAAGAGTCGATTCTGAAGGGCCTTTTTGTGAAAAAATAAAAAGGAAAGCTGCAGAAAAAGATATCTCTAGGACCAGACTTAGCACACTCAGAAGCAAAAGAGATAAAAATCTAAGGCTTCTGCTAACTTCATGTCCAAAAATCTGCTGTTCTAGCAGTAAGTATTTTTTGTAAATGTTAGCTATAGTAGTATCAATAAATATTCTTAACTAAAAAGCTGATCTTGGTGTCTTATGCTACCACTGATTATTCATGAGACTATAAGTGTTTCATTGAATAATTATTTATAAAGCTATTGCGAGGTAAAAAGAAAATAATAGCTATTAAACTTAATTTTTTTAAAATGAATATTTTTATATATTGCAAAATGCCATTTTTAGCTGGAAATACTTTTAAAAGAAATTATCATTCAATAAATACATGCATCATAGCTTTTTGTTGTTGTTGTTGTTTATCAAATTTTATAGCTCCTGACAGTTAAATCCAATGTATATATAAATTTCTTAATTATTACTTACCTTAATATATTCTCAATTGTGTATTCATATTTCCAGTTATACATTCAGGTATACATGCGTGCGTATGTGAAATCCTTAATTGCTAACCTTACTTACCCAATTCTTAAAGCATGTTTATATAAAATTATAATTAAACTTTAGTTTTAAACACACGCTTAAATGCAAATGTGATACAATGATCTTTCATATAAAAGATACAGTAGATATCAATCGTGAAATAATCGTAAAGATAGCACCATATAGGTCAACCATATTATATAGATTATTTACATAGATTTTTCCATTTTAATAATTGCAAAAAATTGCCTCATAATTGTATTATTATTAAAAAAAAACCAAAAAAAAAACACCCAGTAATCTAAGTGATTGAAATGGTTTCAATAGTTTATCGTTTTGATTGTTCTGATGGAATGTTTCTAGAAATATCTGCAAAAAATCATCTAGAATCATCTTCTTTTGTTATAAAGATATCATTCATTTTTGTACAATTTTAATATACTACAAGTGTAAAAATAAAGCAGTGCCTTGTACCGGGGATTTTGAATTTTCTGTATCTTACGTCATATTGAGTTATTAATAATTCCATTAAAAAACATCATTGTGTAATAATAGGAATGCTGCGCCTTAAAGAAGAGAACAGGAACTTAAAGTTCTAGTAGTGTTTTCACAGGAGATAGGAGAGTGTGTGTGTGACCACGATGGTCATTCTTTGATATTGATTTCAAAATTATATGATCCACAATCAATGGCTTTCGTGTAGTTCAAGTGTTTATAATTCAAACCAATTTAATAATGTCATTAAGTTTTTTTTACTGGTTTTTCAACATTTGATAGTTTATTCGGTAAGCGCCAAGTTGTTGACATTTGCCAAGTTGAGCAATAATGTTACAATGTGTATACCTTGATTTTTGAATTTGATTCTGTGGCTTCCATGGATATTTTATTTTTTCTTTATTATTGTTCATTTATTTATTGTTATTTTATTCATTTTTGTAATTTTATTTTTCAATTATTTGTAACTTAATATCTATGGTTACGTATATTGCTTTATTATTTATTATTATTATAGTAAATTCTAATTAATATTCCATTTATGGCTGTATCCCTAACAATTTCAGATGGTTTTAATTCGATTTTTTCTTAAACATTTCCATACTTTGCGTTGTCTAGATTACAGTTTGTTCGAACATAAATATTTCGAGCATTTTTGGCGAGTAAAAGGATCTAGGATCAGGGACGTAACTACCGCCGTATCAATGATACGGCTGACCCAAGCTACAGGGGCCCCAACACGTGTAACTACAGTCCCACAAATGGGGCTCTCATATCTAAAAAGGGACCTCAAAGGAATATTGATACAGGGCCCCCTCAGAACAAGCTACACCGGTGTCTAGGATAATTTTTAAAAAGAATATGTGAACTCCGCGCTTTTAATTTTTATGACGAAAAGGGTTGCCCAAATTTCGACTTTCTGTTTACTTTGTTTTCTAATAGTTCTGTTCTTTTTTTTTTAAATATAATTCTCATTCTTGATTAAGATTTTGCTTATTTCGTACGTCATAAAATGTGATAAGAGTGGCCGCGAAATGAAAATAGTTCAGAGTAAGAAATTTGACGGCCGTATGTTTTGTTGCGAATTTTACAGGGCAATTTTTTTTGCCATCATATAGTAAATATATATGATATTCTTTTTTCACTGGCAGCAAACTGCTCATTTCTACTTTATTTTATTAAAATAATGCATTTTTAAGCGTTTTTTGTTTGATGAAATTCATTAAAGGAAGTTTTTGAAATTTTGCAAGTTTTCAGCAATTATTAATTGAAAACCGTTATTGATTAATTTTAATATATATTATTCAAGTATAATACACAATTACAATTATTATTATATATGATAGTTATTTTTTCCGTAATATGTGATTAGTATAACATATATTTCATAATACAATTTTTTTATAATTATTGTATCGATATTAGTTATTGATTAATGTTGGATATATATATTTTCATAATACATTCGAATTCCTCGAACATATTGAAAATATATTCGATTATATGAATCGGAATCATAACATTCCACCGTCATTCTTTTTTCTCCCGAGAGTAATTTTCGTTTTAGGCCTGAGATTTTTCTTTTTTTAAACCGTTATAATACTTTTTTTGTTCATTTCCTTCATATTCTACGTTCCATATTTTTCTGTTTTTTTCGGCATTCCTAAATACCTGATATTCTACTTCCTTAAATTTTGGTACTAGTATTTTTTCAATTGTTTTTCACAAAAACAGTAAGAACATTTTGGCTTATTTTTATCTTTGTGTTTCTTCTAACTTTAATGTATTTAAACTCTGGTCGGAATAAGGTACTCTTTTAAAATACTTTTATGTCGAGATTTAGTGCAAAGCTAAAATAAGCTAAAGCTTGGATTGAAAACTACTGACTGCCAAAATCGTATTTGGTGTTATTTCAAAACAGCGCCAAAAAGACGTTTGGCACATAGCGCATCGATATAAAATTAGATCCAAAATTTCCTACATTTCTACAGATAAATAAGAAGCACTGAAAGAGGAAAAAAAGTTTATTTATTAGAAATATATTTTGCCAATAATAGTTTATTTAAATTAAATAATTATCAGCTATTCGAGAAAAAGTTTATTTTTCAATGGATTAAAGTTTACTATTATCTAGATTTTTGAAATGGTGACATTCTTATCGTGAACTTGTATATTGCTTCATCTCAAAATGTCGTTAACCTATTTACTTATTGAAAGTAGTTTTTATCTGAAATTTTTCTATCAAGTAGTTTGTTCCTCTGCTTTTCGTGCCTGTTAGGAATAGTTGAGATATCGACCTAAAACTAGCTTATAATATACTGAAGTTTCAAATGTAATATTCGTATATTTTTAAGCTGAAATAAGCTTACATAATAAATGTAACTTTTTATTTTACATCTATTACCGAATTTTTAAAAGTGAAATAAACGCAAAGCTACATATTACATCCATGCAATTACTTACTATGAGTTTATTTTTGATTAATATCTAGCTGTGGTGTGAAGAGTGTTTTCTCAAAAACCAGACTTACTATTATAAGTATCATTATTAAGAGAAATTATGAAATCTTTAGCATATTAATTATTTTGAGTTTTTAAATGAAACTATGCATAAATAATTTTTTAGATGCTTTAAGGATATTGTAAATAACAAATAAAGAGCTTTTTCTCTTTACAATTTAAAATTTTCATCGAAAGATAAATTTAATTAATATAATGATTTCGTTAATCATATAGAATTCATTGCAGTAGCTCTAAACAGGCTTCATTATATATATATATATATATATATATATATATATATATATATTCTACTCTTTTTAACTTATTCAGAATCATTTGATTTCTCTTATTGGGATAGTAATTAATCCAAACAGTTTGCGATTAGTTCATTTTTTGAAACATTTTCTAGAACTTGTATAACAATTTTAGAAATAAAAAAAAATTTACCAATGTACGGGAATATCGGTACCAAAATGGAAAATCAAATTACTTTTGTACAGTTTTCCATAATTTTACAAATATTTAAAATTGAGCTTTGATTTTCATTTTCATTTTTGAAAATCTCTGTTAATATATTAAAATTGATACACAGGAAAATCTTTAATTGGAAAGGATTTAGATTAGAATAGGAGTGGGAAATAATTATTTGGCTTGATCTCAAAAAATCAAAAAAAAAAAAAAGCTTATTTTTTTTTACTGTATTATTAACTATATATTTAAAAAAAATGCTTGCCTTTCAATAATGTAAATTCAGGTTACTAACTTAATTTAGGTTATAGATTCAATTTTTGTACGTTTTACGCTTAACTGAATAATCACCTTAATAATAAAATTAGTGAAATGTAGAACAGCTTTATTTTGTTCCCTTTTCTTTACTCCTTTTCTGGTTCCATTATGCATCTCAATCAGTAAATAATAATTTATAAAGAATCAAGCTATCTATTTATGATTACATTCATAAACTATTGAGAAAATTGTCAATTATTCGTCATATGAGTTTATGATTTTTGAAAGTTTTAATGTGATTAGGAATGTAACAAATCATGGTTTAATAGAGTTTAAGATTTTGAGAGGTTCTTTTCATCAACAAGCACCAAGCGACATTTCCTCCTTAAAGGATACTAATTTTTTCGGAGGGAGGGGGGGGGGGATCACACCCGTCACTTTTTTTCATTTACATAGAAAATCATTTTTACTTTGGATATAAAGTTAAAAAAATTTGACTAAAACTATTTTGATGATTATGTAAAACTAATTAGGTAACTAGAAATAAAGAATAACAAGTAAAACAATTGCACGAGAGCATGTGACGTATTGCCTATGAGTATTAGAAACGATATAACAAAGGAGAAATTTTCTCTGTTATGTTTAGGGAAAAATGGTGTTACTTATCAATCTTCAATAAAACTAGCAACTGACATAAAGGAAGATAACACATTAATTTTCTAAACTACTTACGATCAATTATATGCTTCACGTCTTTCATTATTACATAAATTTAAAGTTTTAACAGTTTAAGCATATTCTTTTAGTTCTTCCGTACATATTTTATTATCAATTGAGTATATGGGAAAGATGGATAATTCATGCTATTTTTTTTAAAGATAGAAATAGTTTTAAGTATGGGGGGGGGGGAAGAAAATTAAAATATATTGTAAAAAAAGATTTATAAGAATGTTATACTGACCTTTTTTTTCTCTCTTTTTAGAAATAAACTAAAAAAAATTTCAAATGAAAATTTTTTATCAGGAAAAGTTTTTATTTTTTGAAGAGAATTTAACGCATCAAAAACTTTTGTTTTGATTTCTTAAGCAACATAAAATTACATAACTTTCAAATGTTATTTATTTACGTAACAATCTGTGTGTGTCTTTTTTTCTTTTCATTTAATTTTTTCTTCCAAAAAATAGCTTCTTAGCAGTTGGTTTTGAAAAAAGAAACTTTATTATGTTTCTAAAAATATAAAATAATATACTTTTTTTCTAAAAATCTAAGATAATATACATATCTTTTTAAAATAAAATATTACTTAAAAAACAAATTAAAACCTTTTTAATGCAATACTTCTTCATATTTGATACAGTGAGATATTTTCTTTAAATATAATTTTAGGAAATTATACAGAAAATGTTTATTTTTGGTCACTTTTTAAATATGCATTAATAAGAATTACTTTTCTGCCTTTAATATAATTATTCAATAGATTACGAAAGTGGCACACACAGGAATTTTTCAGGGGGAGGGGAAGAGGCCCAGCGTCAAAAGTCCACCAACCTGCTAAAAATATTCCTTTGATTTTGGAACTTCGGGAACAAAAATAAAGTAAAAATTTAATTATTGAATAAATAATTATAGTATTAAATTATAAAATTAGTTTTTTTTACAGCAAAAATTAATTAAATTTTATGTGCTATATTCATAGGATTATAATTAAACGAAAAATGTTAAGGTCTTCGGGGGAGGGGGGTTCCGGAAAAGGGGATCTCCCTCCCTTGTGTGCGCCACTGTATTACGAGTTAATACCCACCCTTCCGAATTCATAATAACTATTCTTATTTTCTCAATGCAATGAAATTCCTGAGTATGTTTATATTTATATAGCAAATAAGCTTTCCCGCTATTTGTATGTAAATTAGCTATGCATTTTTTGTTAAGAATATAACTCAAAAGTTATATAAAAAATTAAAGAAATATATATTGTTCACAATTTTTTTTATTGAAAGAATTTTTAATAAATTACTGATAATAAACAAAACTCAGTGGCGCAACAGCCTATAAAAGGGGAAGGCCAACTGTGCCCATCTCAGTTTTCATGACCTTGGGCATCAGCAGATGTTCTTGTCAGGTGGTCAGTCTGACAAGAAGCCCTCAGTGTTTAGTTCCCAAGCAAGCTTGATACTCATTTATCAACTCACTGAAGAAATAAAAGGCAGAAAGAAATTACCAATCGATCCATTAATTCATAAATGTACAATCTTTTTGTAATATTTTTTTTTTCAAAAACTGAGAGACGAAAGCAATTACAGTTCATTCATAAAAAATCAGACTGAAAAAGGTAAGAAGTCTAGTTGAAAAATGGCCCTTAGGTTTCTTTAAAAAAAAAGATCTAATGGAGTAGATGACATTTTGAATTTCATTAAATATTATTCTTATTTTAGAAAATACAAAAAAAAAAAAAAAAATCGATACAAATTAGTTGTAGTGAATTTACGAATTTATTTATCAACGTATTAAAAGTTACTCTAAAGAGAATAGATTTTCAGGATTTTAAGCTGTTGTTTAGTGACGTTTAGTATGTTTATATTGAACGAGGTTATAGTAAATTTCAACATTTTCATTTAATGAGAAGTTAATGATTGTGTAAAATAGTTCGCTCATTTTTTTAACCCAAAATACAATAAAATTTTTAAATGTTTTCATATTTTTTCAGAACTTAGCTAAAATTTATATATTTTCTCAGACTTATTTCAGCTTTAAGGATTTGGTTAACATTCGGAACAAATCTCATGGCATTTAAATAAATTTGAACAAAATTTTCATCGTGGTTCAACAACAATAACTTAAAGAGATAAAACTATAGACAAAGTAAATAAAATTTTTGGGCCACTCCAAACATTCGATTTACTAGTTTGAAATTTATGTGAAATAGGTCTTGGAAGTATATTATTCACATCAAAATTTAAACTATTCCTCAGAAATAATAAATTCGAAGAAATTATCTACATAAGTTACAGTTATCCGTCAAATTAACTTTAAAAAATGATAATGAATGTAATTCATTTTTCAAAAAATGACACAGTTGAAAGAAAAACGGCGATCTTTTTCATCAATTTTGGGTTCTAGTGTCGTTTTGTCTTTTTTATCTAGTCGATGCTCCTTTTTATTTTAGACAAGACAACGTTTGAAAAATTGTACTGCTTTATATCTTGTTTAAATCAAACACGAGACATACAAACGTTGTCTTCTATGAATACAAAACACACATAATTCAGACAATTTATTCTATTCAAGGAAATTTAAGAAAATAATTCTGCACACGGGGTTGGCTGAAAATGTATTACCCAACCGAAGATAATAATTTGAATGCTGTTATTATTTCAACGTATGTAGATATTTATCCTGTTATCAATAATTTTATTGGAATCATCAGTAAACAAAGTGAGTGAGATACAACGAAGATTTTAAAAAAAGTTAACTGTGGGAAATAGTATTATTTTAAGTTAACTCAAGAAAAATAGTGTATATAGTATAGAGATAAATTTATAGTTAAAAAATAGTAAAAAAATTGTAGCTTCACCGTAAAGATACAATCTCGCAAATTAAGTTGTGGATAGCTCAGTTTTTAAATCATCACAAAGCGATTTCATTTTCTCATGATCTTATTTAACTTTCAAATGCATTGAGAATGTAAGTCAATAGTTTCCCATGACTCGATTTTGATCCAGAGTTTCAGAGCTTTAAATTAAACCTCATTAGTTTCGAGCAATGGATCTTTTATTGCAAGTAATCTTTTTTCCAGGATAATAATATTGACTCCAAAAATAAAATATTATAAATTATCTTTTAATTTAAATTAGTAGGATGTTCATTTTTCAATGAAGATCTGCAAAATGGAATTTTGATGAATCTTTACGATTGTTTACTCGATAGTTGTTTCTACTTTCAGTGAAATATATTACATTCTGACTTTCTTAAGAGTATATGTATTTATTGATTTCTTTGTTATATATCTGAATTTTCTCCTTTTTAAAACATTAAGGGGAGCTGGAAAGGTAGCATTTTTTAAAAAGGTGAATTTCAGGTTATTGCATTTTTTAAATTTTTCAGCTTATTACCTTTCCAAAAATACCTCATTTTTATCTCTAACTTAATTAGAAGTGCTAAATTTTTTTTTTTAAAGAATCGTCTAAACGTGAGTCACCGATTTAAATGGACAGAAAAAAGATAAACATTGCACTTCCTCTTGGGTCACCTTGAAGTTTGACGTCATTTTTTAAAATTTCTTTAGGGCATATTATGAAACGGATGGGATCTCGCCTCCGACGTTTCAAAGCAAAAATGAGGGGGCAAAAATTATCAGATGGCAAAGCATTATGGGGCAAAAATAGATTAACAGAAGCAACTATTGATCAATTGCAAACATATTATGGTCTTACCATTCGAAGAAATTTATCAAATGTAAAGTGTATGAAACAAGCTATATGGGCAATATTTCTTCACAAAATATCTACGGATAAAAATCCACAGCATGGATTTTGTCCATCAGGTCTTGACACATGGTGTCAGTGTAAGAAGGCTCAATTGGAAAATAAACTTTATCTCCACAAACATAAACTTCCAGTTGCTGTTGTTGAAGCCATTAGGCCTATTTTTAGGGACCTTTCGGATCCAGAATTATTGAAAAAGTGCTTGCACGGAAACACGCAGAATCCGAATGAAAGCATTAATAATGTTATTTGGTCTCGTGTCCCCAAAAAGACATTTGTACACATAGAAACACTTTCCTTTGGTACATATGATGCTATTGCATCCTTTAATAAAGAGAATGCAACAAAGCTGGATATTTTTAAAAAACTTAAATAGAGCGAGGATATTATGCGACATGCTGCATGGAACATCTCGACAAAGAGAGCAGTACAAGGGTAAGATATGCCAATTTACAGAAAACTAAGGAGACTAGAAAAGTAAAAAGACTTAAAAGAATGAAACAAGAAGATGAAAATTTAAAAAATGCTGAAAATTTGGAAAATGGAGCTGGAATGTTTTGATAAGGTAACTTTATTTATAAAAATGTGTTTTTCTCAAAATGTCACTTTTGAAGGTTCGATGTACCTTTTCTCAGAAAATATATATCTGATGTCAACAAAACTTACATGATACATTCTTTATATATTCTAGTATATACTGAAATGAGCTTTTAGCAAAATTTTGTATAGATTTTTTTTTATAATTTTTTTTCTGTCGAAAAACACTGTTTTCTCACTGTACATCAAATAAAAAAATTTTAAAGAAAAAACTAATAAAAATTTCAAAAAAAGCTCATTTCAGTATAATATTAGATGTATGCTTAACTTGCAAAAAAAATTTGGGATTGTATTTCCAACAGGTTTTTAGAAAAGGTACATTGAAAAAGCCCTTTTTAACATTATCAGTATAGAGCGTTCCGATACCCCTTAATCACTCTTATTCTAGCAGAGAAAAGGCACGAAATCATAATAAATCATTTTAATTTAGTTAATTATTGAAAATTTTTGTATTACATAAAATTAATTTCCTCATACAAAAGAAAATTATAGAACATGCATCTATAATTTATAACAAATTGCACTGTAATTTATTATTTAATTATGAATTTACAAAATTTATAGCTTTAGAAATGTCTAACCTCATTTATTTTTCTGATTAAAGCAATAGCGAATTCATGAAATAAGATTAAACACTATAACTGTAATTTAATTACAACACAGAGAGAACCGTAATTCCATCATTAGAAATCAAAAAGTAGTTTTTTGAAAAATAAAATAATAATCACTCTCTTGAGTTTACAATAAACAATTATATTCAAAATTTTCCAACATAATTTTAATATTTTTTAACTTTTAAAGTTAAATATTTTTTATTCTAATTCAATTACAAACTATTCAAATTTTATATTTATTACCGAAAGGATATAATTTTTTTTTTAAATTTAAAAGTTCAGAAGAGTTTTTATGAAAAAGTAGACATGTGTCCTTCTCATAAAAACTTTGAAAGTCAAAATTCAGTGTTTTCTATCCATCAAATATCTGCAACACACACTGATTTCCTTACTTAGAAAATATTAGTTATTGTACCCTCTTCTTTATAATGCAAGATTTTCCTTGAAAATACGAATTTAATATATTTTTAAAGATTACCAAATGATTTAAAACAGTTCTTTCTTTCAAATTCAGCTCATTATATTTTTTTGTGTTTTATTTGTGCTGTAGTTGATTTTAATGTAGATTTAAATCTGATTAAAATAAAATATTAATTTTGAAATAAAACAGTTTGTCAAAGTTGTCATGATATTTTAACAACTGAAGTATTTAATTTTCAACTTAATAGGTTAAATTATTTTGGAGAATTTCTGATGATATCTTATCTAATTCTACGTACTATAAATGTTTGTGTGTACTAGAAATGTCCTTGTGCATGTACTAAAAATATAAAATGTGAGAAGTGAGCAATATATTCCTGAAAACTTATTATGAGCTTCAATATAAATGCAATCATTATGAATTCCAATGTGGTAAAAAACACACACACACACCAACTTCTCTTTCGTAATTCATTTTATATAGATTAATGCGAAAAAATATATACGTAAAACTATAAAATCTAAATGATATTTTAATCATTTTTATTAATGGAAGATTTAGGAGAAATATTATTTCGCAGCAACAAAGCAATAGCAGCAATAAATAGCACAATATAGAAATTTCGATAAATTATGCAAGATGACCGTAGACTGGGAAAAGTAAACCCTTCCCATGGATTTTATTTTATAATTAAAACACAACCTTTCTCTTTCTGTTTTTAAATATAAATTTTGCAGATGAAATATTACTTTCTTTAACATAAATATTTTTCTGTTCTATTCTTAAATCAGTGTGAATTCTAATATAATCTTTTATAGTCCAGTGGTTGATTTTTTTTCCACACAATTAATTCAATAACCATAAATTTCAGATGTAATTAAAGTCGCAATTTGCTCTATTCTATTTTTGACATTTCACTTTATAATTAACTCTGGCCGAATCAAATTGTCAGTCTCGCGCGATTAAGCAACTGGAAAAAAAAACATAAATTATGAACATTCATTTTTAATAACGAATTAAACAAGGTTATGATTCATACATTATCTTAATTATTCTGTTCTATTTTAGTAAACTAGATATATTAAAATCAATTAGATGTTGAAAAGTAATTAATAGTTTATAATTTAATTTCTTAACTTTTGCCGTATTTATAATCATCATGAGATGAAAAGATCAGATTCATTTACATTCACTAATGATATTCATTATTCCTTAGATTCATGTCAAGAAAGTGTTTTGGAGAAATACTGTTAACTATATTTTAATTTTATCAATATTTTAACTATAGTGTTTGCATTTCATTTTTCAACATTATGCTACATTTATTAAAATATCTTATGAAGAATGTGATATGTATAATTTTTATTACTCCATCTAATACGGAATTCTTTGATTTATATACTTTATGCATACATTTCTTGCATTTATATGAATATAAAAGCTATTACACCTACATCTTACAGAAAATCCAGAAAAGATTAAAATATTCATAATGAAACAGATAATAAATGAATCAAAAAATGCATGCTATTAAAAAAGAAACACTTTTTTAAATCACAATGTAAGTATTTATTTATTTTTTACTGTGGATTGAAAAAAATAACTGTTTTATCTTGATAGCATAATTTCAGATTCAGCATTTACTACAGCAAAAGGTAATGTTTGAACAATTAAATAATAAATTTAAAGTTGTTATAAGCTCTAAATTTATTTTTTGTCATTTGGGAGATTCTTTTTTGTACATTAATTAAAATAAATGTCAGTTAATTCACTTATAAACTATTTAATACTTCATTGAGCTTCATGTCTTATCTCTTACTATAAATTTTGAGGAAAAGCAGCTTCTCATTAAAATTAGCAGCACATCGCTACTTTTTGTCAAAACTGTTATGTCTAAGCAAATTTAATATCTTTAAAAAAAAGTTGAACAGAACAAATCTTTCTTCAGTGTTCGAAAGTTTACAAATTTTGTTTTAAAATTAAACCATTACATTTGGAATTACTTATTGTGCTACTTTTGAAACTTCAAAATGAGATAACATTTTTTAAGAAGTCATTAGGTCTTATCAAACATAAAAGCTCTTCTTTGACAGAAATTGAAAAGAAAATTTATTTTTTGAAGATGAAATTTTTATTTTCATATTTCTGAACTAGTTACTTGACAAGTCAATAAATTACTTATTTTACAGTGTAGCTATACTACTTTATCATTTATATACAGGAAATAAAATTTTAGGTCACTTTCTATTTGATTTTTATTCCATTTAGAAGACTGCAATTTTTTTGCTGTACACTCTTCATCGTGATGAAATAATTCTGTTGAAGAAACTTTTTAAAATAGAATATAATCATCCGTTTTAGTAAAGAAAACTAAATATATTTCATTGTGAATGTTTAAAACTAAATGTTTAGATGACCATCTATTTTAAAATTTTCCTCTGAAAAACCGAGGGAATAATAGACATCATTGCTTTATGCTTTGTAATTTTTCCTCTTAAAAAAAGTATAACTATAATTTTAAAACTGCCTTTAAAAAATTTTTATGAGTAATTTCTATTACTATACTGTGTGTTTATTGGTAAAAATTTTTATTTCATCATTCGAGTAGATCTATTGTAACTACAATTAATTTGAGGAAAAGTTTAAAAAAAGAGCTTTTGTAGTCACGATTAAAATTATCTGTACCCCTTTCAATATAATTAATATCCCTGTAAAATTAGAAATATAAATTTTAATTCACCCTTTGAATTAAGCAGATAGTAATTTTATGAAATCTTAGAGACAAATAGAAAAATTGTTAAGCGGATGATTCAAAAATTGCTTAGTATTTCTTTTTATGATTTTAGAAGGATATTTTAAGGCGACGGTTTTTTTTGTGTTTGAATTTTTTCCCCAGATTCCGTAAAAATACTCTTCGTATTCAATAGTAATTCTTACATAGAGTATACGTTCTTTAATTAGAACGTTAAAATAATTTAAATTATCTACTGTGTTGTTCATATAAAATTCCACTTACCGTAAAATCCGGCGTATAACGAGCATCGCCGTATAACGCGCACCCCCATTTTTACGAAAAAACTTGAATTGTACACCTGTAATTCTATTATGTTTGGAAGTCATTTATTCGAGATATTATTCTAGCTTTTAAAAAATATAGTACATTTCTAGAACTGCAACCCTTTAAGTTCATATGGAATGTCATTTCCTTTAAATAAACAATACTTTTATATATGTAGAAGAACAATTTTTATGCCCATATATATATATAAATATATTTTACTTCATAAAGCTATCATTTTTATACTCAGCGTATAACGCATAACCGTAAATTTCGTAAACCGTTAATTTTTGTATTAAAAGTGCGTGATAAGCCCCGAATTTTACGATATATATATATATATATATATATATATTAACAAATTTTTTAAAAAAGGTTTATTACCCCGAATGTAATTTTTAAACTAGAGAAGCGACATATTGTTAAGAATTTTAAAATTTATCTGATTGTCATATAAGTTCGCAACATAAACTGTTAAAATTTTTATAAGTATATCATTATATAATTCTAAAAATGTATGCGATGCCAGTTCCTCTTGATTGAATTTACTGTTCAAATGTGGTTTAATGCTAGCAAATAGTCAAAGAAAATGCTCTAAAAAGATAAGAGTTTCGACCAAATGTTAATAACTGATGCATGTATAAAACATTAAAATTTTTTTTTTCTTTTTATCAAAATGAAAATTTCATTTTTGTTAAATTTCATCTTAAGAAAATTACATAGATGATTAAATTTATTAAACAGTTTTCTACTTCTTCGGGCATTCTGATGATAATTATTGAAGTGCAAAATATTAGAATGCTTGCAAACTGCATTTTGTGATAGGCATTTAAAACATCATGCGTAAAATTTTACATATAATTTAATTTTCTTTTAATAGCTGAGAATATAAATAATTATAATAGTTATGAAAGCTGTACTTGCACTGTAAAATTAGCTTTCGTTCAATTTTTTTTTTATAAAATATGTAACTAAGCAATATAAAATTAGCTTTTCCTCAAAAAAATTTAAAGCAACTTCAAAATAATTGCTTTTATCAAAACTTAGAGGAAAGTATATCAGCGAGGTCAGTTAAGATCAATATAAAAAAAGTACAAATATATGTATATATGTACTTTGTTTGTTATTACTTTTAACAATATAATATGTGCTGTAATCTCGACATTACTTAAAGAACTTCCTTCTTAATTTAAAAACATTACTCAAGAATTGCCTAAAATAAGGACAGCAAACAGTCTACAAATGCTTGTAATTAAACAAAATGCCAAATAAGGATTAAAGTAATTGACCACAAAAGGAAAAATGCAACTTTATCCAAAACATGTTTTTTACTTTCTCTTTTACCATTGGAGTATATACTGTAACAGTTATCAAGCTTATAATAATTAAAAGGAACCTATTACATCATATATATATGTATACATGCAGTAGCGCACTCAGGAATTTTTCAAGGAGGGTGGGGGAGGGTCCCGGGTCGAAAATCCACTATTCTCGTATCATGCTCCAATACCCCACCCAACATAATATTTTGGTTTTGCCGTTTTTCGGGAACAAAAAACATTACAAAAAATTAATCATTGGATGATTAGTTAGCATTAATTAATAAAACTAATCATTAATAAAAAATGTTTAATTAAGTTTTACGTACTATATACATAGGATTATAATCAATCAAAAAAAAAATCAAGGGCTTTGGGGGTGGGGGTCCGGACTCGAGAACCCCCCCCCCCCCTTGTGTGCGCCACTGTATACATGCAATCAATGACATACACTGAATACTTTCATAGGAGGTGGTTATATTATAGAAAAAACGTAGACGAAAACAAACAGACGTAATGTTTATGCTAAAATTAAAAATCTGATTGTCAATGCGATGAGTGATTTAAAATATCTTTAACACTTAATTTCTATTCACTCAACACAGTTTGACTAAATTTACTGTGGAATTCTTGTTACCTTAAGCGCAGTATTCTGTTTTGAATATTTTTTTCAATTGGTTAAAAAACTGCATTTGGGAATTATCCTTAGAATTTTTTTTAAAATTACCATAGTACTACATAAAAGAAAAAGTTTTTGTTCTTTTTTAAATTTTAAAAATATTTGTTTATGGTAATTTTTTTAATATTCTGAATTTTATTTTAAAATTTTCCGATACGTTATTGTAAAATTAATAACTGATATTAATATGAAGAATATCAATATTTTTTAATGTTATAATAGACTTCCAGATTCGTTTAAACGGAATGCTCTTAAATAAAAGTTGATAAGGAACATATTTCAGGAAAATAGTTCAATTGTTGATTATATTTCATTAAATATGCATTATAGTATTATTTGTAAAATAGGAATCTAATTAAATTAAATGAATTCAAATTAAATATATTTTTTAAACTCTTTTGAGATTTGCAAATCAAAATTTCAAAACGAACGCGAATCTTTAACCTTTTTTTATTAGTGAGAATATCTGAACTACGTTAAAAAAAAAGGTCCAGTAGGAGTCTGGCACAAAATCTTACTATGAAGCTGGCACTCGATAATGAAACTCAAAGTTGTAAGCAAGAAACCGTTAAATTTTCTATATTCAGCCGCCCACGTGTTCAACCAAACGCAACGAATACTAAATTAAACAACGGTTAAAAACAAAACAAAACAAAAAGTGAAAAAGAGGGAAAAAGAAAAGAAAATTCCACCGACCCAGCTGCCGACTGAGTAAAAAAAAACAACCTCTTGTGGAAGACCCAACGTTTGTCTACTTAACCACCCTACCGTCACACGCAACACGTAGCGAAGGGGGAAAGGAAAAAACACAACAAAACGACCGCCTGTTCCAAAAAGAGCGGCATTTATGAGCTAAACTAGAAAGAGGTAAGTAACGTGAAGGTTTCTGTTCTCCAGATGGGAACACGAGGCTCAGTAACATCATAATGAAAACATCACGGATCTACATCTATTAACTGCGCTGTGATGGAAATGTCTTGAACTGAACAAGAATCTTATTCTTTTTTTGGATTTTAAAAGTGTTTCGAAGATTCTTGATGAGGAATTCAAGGTCCCAAGGACCTCCTTCGACGCTATCCGGCTCTTCATCATCCGGTCGGGGATTAGTGGCCGGATCATATATAGGTAGAATACCTCCACCATCACATTTGCATCTAATGATCGAAAAAAGGAGAATTCCAAAAAACAGAACAAAGGTTATTATCATACTTGGAATAGCCTACCAGTTCTGGCATGTATTATAGGTAAGACGAGAATTTTTTTTTCACCAGAACTAAAAGTTATTTTTCTTTCTGTTTATATGCTTAATGAATATAGTTTTGGAGGAGTTCTACTTATTTTCCTCATAGAATTCCTATTGTATTATTCTAAAATGCATATAATATGTTCTTGAATAGAATTCATATACTTTACTTAGATGAATCTCTTGAAAGAATTGTGTTCTTTTCATTTATAACCTTTTAATTTATGGTATAAAAAAACGTTCTGATTTTTAGTTTATGTCGATTCATTAGATTAACAATTAATTAATTAGTGAACACTAACTATGCTATTAATCAGTAAATAATTTGAAATTTTTGGTAAATTATTTGAATTTATTTCATAAAAAAAACTTACCTTTGAATAATAATTTGTGTATTGCTTAATTTATAAAAAAAAAAATCAAACAAGAATTTTTTAATTTTACGTAGAATAATTGTTTGCAATAATCGATTCTTTTAACGTGGCAGATATTTAAAACCGCTTTTTATCATTTTCAAAGGATTATTTTCTGCATTTCACTGTATTAGATAAGCGCTATATTTTTATTAAAATAGCGCTATTCATTAAGTTATGAAATGTAAAACTTTTAAGTTGCAAAAATTTGGGTTGAAAAGGATTTGTAATTTATTAATAAACGTTTGCTCATTGCCTCATAAAATGTAAATTATTATATTTATTTAAAAATTACAAATCTAAATCTTCAATGATCTCTATATATCTAAACTTTTGTCTCCTTTTTTAAAATTATAAATAATTAAATTTTTTTAGACAAGCAATTTTTGAAAAAAATTATTCTAATTGAAGGTAATAGAGAAAACAATAAGTCACAAATTCTGCAGTTAAATATCATTATGATTCATCTAACTTTTTAAGCATCGTTAAACATGGTCTAAGAAAAAAATTGAATTTTCTTAAATCTCTATAAATCACATCATACTTAAAATTATAAACAATTTTATGTTACTAAAATTTGTGTTTCCTTTCATCTCTTTTTTTTCTTGTTTTATACGTTTTCTTTAAAATTTTGTTTTATATAATTTATATGTTTCGTTTTTTATATTAAATAACCTTTTCTTATATCAAAAATAATAAACCAAATTTATTTTTGTAAATCATAATGAAAGATTTCCATACATTGTATTGACTATACATAAATCGAGTATACAAATTGGTCTACAATATAGTGCATAAATTTGTATAATTGTTTATATTTTGTTACTGAATGGAATGTCGAAATATAAATGATTGATATCATACAAATATTAATATTTTTTTAAAAAAGGACCAGTAAAAGTTGTATAAAAAAAGAGCTAAATCTTGTGTAATTCTATACTTGCTCTATGGCCTTTTAAACCAATTTGAAATAAAGAAAAGAAAATGGTTTTGAGTTTCAAAAACAAAGGTAAGCTCACGTAGGCATTTTAAATGTAAAGTGAATATTAATTTTAAGGTTTTAATTAAAAACAATGAGCTACACACAAGAAACGTGCCTTTGTTTGCTTTGACTAAACTTTCTTTTAACTAGCTATTAATTACAATCATTCAAGATATTACAAGGAAAGAAGATACTTGACCAATAAAAAAAGTACATTTGCCTGTAATTCTGAAGCCTCTGTTTGCATATTTATTGCTTAAACGAATTTCTACGTGACTTAAGAATAAAGAACCAATTCTTTTCAGATAATTCAGCATCTTTTAAGCGTACGAAACAAGCATTCTTAAACTTCCAAATTAGACGAGATATGTATGCCTATTATGTAGGTCGGATAAACAGGAGAGTGAAGAGATATAGTTCTTTGTTTTATTTTTTTAAAAAGTCATTGTCCGAAATGGTCGACGCCTTAATTGTTTGTTTTGCAATAAAACAACAGAACTGAAACGAGATCCAGTATATTTTGGGATATTTATTCTTGTTAAAACTATTTTGTATTCATTTTTTTAGAAAGATGTATTAATTTTTCCAGTACGTCGTCATTTGTATCGCTTGAATACTATAATACGATTTTTTAGTTGTAATTACTTACAAGTTTATCATGAAATTTTAATAATTTGCTAATAATTAGCTTACGATTCACAGTAGTTGATTTCCATATTTGAAACAGATTGTTTTCAGATTAATTTTTAAAATTGATTGGAAAATGGAAATATCGCTTGAACTATTCTTATGTGGAATTATTAAGGAGAATTTAAAGTGAGTTGATAATTGCAGTACGAAGTTCATACAGCAAATCTAACTTTCAATCCTTCAGCAGTTTACTACAACGCTGCCCTTTCTATCCCAGAAGAATAATTCTCTGAAACATTATATACGACCGTAAGCATGCATACTACCTGACAAAGGCATATAGTAGAAAATGTGATACATATATTCGTTGATGAATTATAATTTTAAATTTTGGTGTGATACGTTCTTTGTGTTCTTTTCAACAAAAAGTAATTGAATTTTCCTCGTTAAATCTTAGGAACAACAAAGAAACTTGAAATTGGTATGTGAATATTTAATTGTTATCCAACTGACTATATAGTCTGTACCAAATAACAAAATATTTGATTTACTAGATAATTAAGCTTTTGATATAGTTAAATCATTGCACCATCAATCATATGTATCATCAAATTGATTTACTCATAAAATTTGAAATATACGATCTGAAATTCAGCCACCTTTACATAGTAAATTCGAATCTAATGTTTTAATAATAAATATAAATAACCTATAATTTAAAAGTAATTTATTTTTAAAATGTAATTTTTGTAAGAGTAAAGGGATTCATTGCAAGAAAACA
Source organism: Trichonephila clavata (assembly GCA_019973975.1). Lineage (NCBI taxonomy): Eukaryota > Metazoa > Arthropoda > Arachnida > Araneae > Nephilidae > Trichonephila > Trichonephila clavata. The sequence goes on along the minus strand of BMAO01001350.1, from coordinate 145,099 downwards.
CTAGATATACATGTCAAATTAAATAGCATAAATTACAGAAATTACTGCATTAGTGCATGATTTTAGGAGTGCAATCTTGTTTATTTGTTCTTTATGATTTATTGAAACGATAATCATGACATATGTTGAAAAATTGATTCAGCGCATGAGATAAAAATAAATCTTTTGTAAATAGAAGAAGGAATAAAGTGTAAATTTTAAGATTCTTAAATAAATTTATTTACTATACTGATAATATACTAAACTAAACTCATTGGCGCAACAGTTCATGAGGGCTGGCTATTGTGCTATCTCAGTTTTCGTGACCTTAGGTGCTGGGAGTATGTGCAGATGTTTCCGGGTCAAGTGGTCAGTCTGGCAGAAATACCCAGTGTTCAGCTCCAAGCACAAGCGGTATCCATTTATTACAAAGGTGTGAAAAGCTGAGTTGACTTTAGTCCATTGATTTGCTTAACCAGGACATGTGGCGTGAAACGCGATACCTGCACTCAGCCACTGAGCTTCAATAAATAATATAAAAACTACTAGACATCAATTTGCCTTTTGAAAATACGATTTTCTATAAGTTGGCTGCCTAATCAAATGCAGTACATAACTACGATTAATTAAAAATATTAATTGTTTAAGTGAACTCCATCTTGCAAATATTATTACCAATTTATATATAATGACCATAAATTAAGGATAATGAAGTTCAGGTAAAAGAAAGGGCAAAGCAAAACAAAGTTGACTTATTTGGCAGTCTATTTGTAAACAAAGGTAAGAACACTTTATATTTGACATATTTAATAAAATTGCGATTTTACTCCTGGAGCAAATTTCAAAAGAACTATTGCAAAAACATTATAACATAATTTAGTATGATGGTTAATGAGTATGTCTCCCAGAAGTTGATACAGCCACAGGCCTTACAACGCCCTGCATGCAGTGGGTATCCATCTGATCTTCGGGAACTCCATGCACCTCATCAAGCAGCCCTCGAAGTTCCATTGGAGCAGGTGGGAGGGGTTGGCCAGGCTGCAATTCGTCGGCCAGCATATCCCATGCTCTATTGGATTCAAAGTCGATGAGCTCTTTGGCCAATCCATACAGGTGATATCCTCCGATTGATTCGTCTACAATGTTTGCACAGTGTGAGGACGGGCGTTGTCATCCATAAGCAAAGTAGCACCCATGGCGCCCCGAAACAAACGTGCATGTTGTTCAGAATGGCTCCCGATAAATGTGGTACAATCGTTACACTCCTTTAATGGGTCAGTTCTGAATCAAGAATAATTCAAACAGGCCATCCTGCCACCACCGTAATTGATAGTTAATGTTCTCTTAATTTGTGGCGAATTCGCTCTCCATATGAAAGTCAAGCGAGAATCAAGTGCAAACTGTGAACCTGGATTCATTGAACTTGGATTCATCTGAAGACCTGTTTTGCGAGTGTCACAATGGAGTACTCTCTACCAGGTTAATCGCAAGCGACAGTGAGTTGCGGTAAAAGAACATCAGCAGGCTTGAGCATATAGACTGTGCCTAAGTGTCTGTACGGTCTGCCTTGAAACTGTCGTACCGGTAGCTGAAGGAAAGCTGACGAAATAGGTCGTGCCATTAGCTTCCGTCTGTTTCTTTTAGTAACTGCCAATTACTAGAGTCCTCATTCGGCGTTGTAACTCCGGGGCAGCCTGTGCTGTAACATCTCACATTATCACCTTGAATCGTTCCAAAGCCTGGGGCAACCTCTGGAGCATTCCACGTTCCTCAAAGTACTTCGAGCTGGATGCATTCACATTCAGCCGTCAATAATTCTACTTCGTAAAAATCTCATCCAAATGCTTCCTTTGTGCGATATTTGTAAGTTATTGAGCCGAAAGGCTTTAAAGCACTGTGAACAATTTACTTGCCACCATTCATATGCTCTCTTACCTCGTCATTGTGACGTTCTATCCACTTTTCATCATTTGGTTTCCTGTAATTTGCATATTCTTCTTCAAGATGTGTGTGATAAATTCACGGAATTATTTTGTACAGTTCAATTTCTGTGATTCTGGTCTATCCTTAAAATTTATGGACATGAGTGTATATATGCTATATATATTATGTGTGTCGTATTATTATGCTCCAAAATAAAGAACAAGAAAACTAGGAGTTGAAACAAAATTGTGCTTAGGACAAAGTAAAATCTAAAAGTTTAAGTTCTGAAAGATGAGCATTAATTTTTTTTCCTTATATTTAATGATTTTCCTTTTAACAGAAAACTAATTGTAACGTCGAATGTTTAAAATTATCAAAATTAATAACAGCCATTAAATATCTTCAGTATTAGTCATTAGTATATTCTACGAATATCGAACAACAATCCGGAAGTTTCAATTCTAACTCGGATTATTTAAGTTATTGAAAATACACAAAACACTTGCTTTACATTGTTTAAATTATGGATTACGAAATGAGGTTTGATAAGCTCAAAATTATCAAATGGAGAAATAATTCCAAAATAAATAAACTAAAATATTATTGAAACAAAACAATAAGAGTTAAATACTAATTAATGGATGGAAAAAAACTATTAAGTATATATTTACAAAGAGTTTTAAAGAATACCTTAGGTCTAGGCATCTTAGACGAAACATTACGAAGTGTTTGAAGAATTTAAATAATCAGCTTTATTCAAAAAGTATTTAAAGTTAAATCAGAGTTGGGTTTAATTAAATATTTTTTGTTAGCTTACGTTTACTTCCTAAAATATTTGAAGAGCTTCTATCCTAAATGATAATTTTCTCAATGCATATTGATATCCCCTCTCCCCCACAGTCTTTAATTAAATAATATCTCTTGGTTCTGTTATGCACATATTGCATTACAATACTTTTGCAATGAAATTTCTTAAATCTTAAAGATAATTGAATTAATACTCAAAATTAATCACTGTTATATAAATAAAGTAATTAATGTAATATTATATATAACCCTTTAAGCAATAACATATTTTAAAATAATTACGTGGAGATAGGACTTTTCAAAAAAAATTATTTTAACATACTGTACATTTGTTAAGGAAGAAAAGTGGATTTCATAGCGGAAATTAACTTATTAAATTCCATCAAACTTAAATTTCAGATTTTAATAATTATTCTGAAGACTACTTAGCAACTTTTCGGGAACCAAAATATTTTTCTTCTATACATAAATATATGTACCACTTAATTTTCTACGAAAAAGAAAATAAAAGAAAGTGTGCTCACAATGTAATATTATTTCATTGAGTTCTAAACTAAATAGAAAAACTATAATTATGTCAATTACTTTTTGATTGAATCTTTTAGATTTCTTAATTAACTTAAAAGAAACTTTGTTTTACAACTAATTTATTTAATATAAAAAATATGTTTACAAACACTTTCAAACAAAAGTTTTATCATTATCAAAGGTCATTTAAATCCCTATGGCTGCTCTTGTAACTCATAACGCCTTCAGATATAAAAGTTTATGAAATATTTTTCGTTTAAAAAGCATATTTTTTAAACTCAAACAAAATTATCCCCTTTTTCAATGAATGCGATCTCATTATTTCCTTAATTAGAATTTTTCTTTTATTACTAAGAATTTATCCTTTCAGTATTTTTTATTTACGTATTCATAAAATGATTTTTAATTATTATCTTTTCATTACTATTATTGAATACATTTTCTAAACATATTGACTTTCATCTTGAAGCATTATATCGTATAACTTGCATCATATTAAATAATAAATAGCCTTTTTTTTAAAAAAAAAAATCTGATTTGAATATTAATCTCTCTTTCTCTCAAGTTTTTGCTATATTAAAAAAATCTCTACTGCTGCAAGGATAAAACAGACAATTTCGAAATTTTTGTTGTGCTCCCAAATAAATTTCCCACTAATTCCTAAAATGGATAAATAGCTTAGAAATCCTCCCTTTTATAAAAGTTTTCTAGTAATTTTATATTTTACATGTATTTCCAAGAATTAAACTTGATTATAAAGCTAAATTTAAGTTTAAGAAGTACTGATTTGATAAAAAGGGTAATACAATGGAGAATTTATGGTAGTATGTGCCTAGTGCATACTTAGAATCTTCTCGTGTATTATTTGGTGACTTGGATATATATAATCAAGTTTTTAAAATCTCTTAAAAAGTTTGAAACTTTATTTTGTTGCTGATTGATGTATAGAAATAGTAGCAGTGGTAAACATATAAACTGGTCTTCTAAGGTGTTCCTTGATGAGAAAATATTTTTTAAAAAAAATGTATGATAGCTCGGGTATTTTATTTGACTGATATGACATTCATCTCCAATACTTTTCGTTTCTAGTATTAATGTAGTTAAAATAAATTAATTTACATTGAACTGGATTATTGTTAATCCCATTACTATTTGTAAGATACCTTTTAACTAAAAAAAAAGAGAAAGAAAGAAAAGAAAAAGGAAAAAAATCTTCACTAAGGAGTGTAATGTGCATAAGTATTTTTGATAACTATTCAAGATCCTCTTATCCATGTATTAAATCACAAATTAATGCTATTTAAAATAGGAATAATTCGAAAATTAGGGAGTCATGACTCGAATGATTTAAAAATATTTTCAAGTAAATATTTAAACCAACAGTTTTATACTTCGAACTTAAATATAATTCTAAGTGTCATATAGTTATTGTAATTTTTAAAAAGTATGTAAAAAATGCTTAAATTTAAGTTGCCTTATGTTTTTTATTACATGGTTTTTCTATTTAAAAAGATAATTTTGATACATTTTTATTTATTACAAATGAAGAACGCGTTCTAAAAAGCACATTTTTATATATTAAGAAAACTTTTTGTTCCTTTGTTCGTCTGCTTGTAAAAAGAAAATTTTCAGTTTTATCTTTTTCTACTTATTGAACTTAAACTTGCAATAGATTTTTGCTTCTTGAATGTTTTGATCTACTTTGTCTACTTACTTCTTTTTTCGCTTGAACTCATTGTTCATGGAAGCGAAATAATCCTTTTTTATCACATTGCACCCGATGATGAACACAAATTGCAGCAAAATCGAATTTTTAAATCTGTATCTGCTTTTTTTTAAAAAAAATATATTGTACATTAACTGTTTCAATCAATCAAGACAAACTTTCTTTGCTTTTAATAAAAACCAGAAAAAAAAAACTCATTACGAGAAATCTAAGCGTCTTAATGATGCTATTTATCTGCGAAAAAATATGTTTAATCGAGTCAGTGTCTTGTTTTTATAAAGTTGGAATAAATTTAAAATATCAAACTTTTCGATGATACAAATGAATTTGGAAAGATCTCTTACTAACACTATTCACTGATCTCTGATTTGAATAGCTATCTTACACTTGAACTCAGGCCAACGAATGGGAAACGTATGAGCTTATTATGCTTCTTTATAATTGGGAATTTAATTAAAATAGCGCTTCACTGATTTAGTTTCAAGGACGTGTGATGTTGATTACAACTAATGAAAATAAATCAAAGACACATTTCTCCATTTTAAACTGAAAGTCTATTTAATTAATTCTGAATTGAAATTAGATAAAAATAATTACTATATGCTTTAAAACTTTGACGCAATTGCTTGTAAATTGGAGTAATACAAATGTCAAGAGGAAAAACAAATGTTCTGAAACGATTGAATTAAGTAAGAATAAATCAATTTTTAATGTAGTAATAATTAGTAAAAAATACATACATATTTAACGCTAAATTAAAAGTAATTTTTTTAAATTATTGTGCCTCATATATAACTACGTGACCATAAAAAAACTGTTTCAAATAAAATATTTCGAAAAATTGTGGTTTTCACAGTAGAACATATTCGTATTCTGTTTCATTTTTGCTACTTTTTAAGGTTTTTTTAAAAGCCTATTTTCTTAAAAGCTTCCACGAGAGAGAATAGCTTTATTTCACAAATTCCCGGAGATGTCTTAGAATTCAGGAATAAATAGTTATGTGTTTTGTAATCGTTTTTATGTTATCGCTTAAGTATTATGCGAACTTGAAACTTGTTATTTGATAACTTATAGTCAACATGCCCCCTACAGTCCCCCCCCCCAAATTTTTATCTTGAATTATTGTGAATATTTCGATATTAAACCAGCTTAAAGATGACATTGATACAGTAGAAAGTTGTAAATGATTAATTAAATTTAATACAGGAAATTTGGATATTTAAAAAAAATAAACTTTAACTCCTTGAGCATTATATAACCATTAGTGTATATACGCTATATGTAGGGCAAATTGCCATTGTAACCTCATGTGGATACATGGCTTATTTAAATGTACAACCAATAACCAGCACAGGAAACAATATAAGATATATTTCCTTTTATTGGAATTGTATGAAATTACAAAAGTTAAGTTACAAATGTTTTGGCTACAAAATGTGAAAAATAGGAAAATTAGAGCTAAAATTAAATCCTTGTAAAATTGCTCGAAATGTTTCTTGGAACAACAGGCTTTTCCACATGCATTACGAAAATGTATTGTCATTTTTGTTCTATTTCTTCAGCTTCTTCATCCCAAATAGCTAAATCCGTATCAGAGTCATTGTCGTATTAATCGGTTTCCAGTATATATTTTCATTCAGTATCGCTCTCGTTGAAATCCAATGATGATGGCAAGAAAAAGTAAAATTAAACAACAAAAATTATTAAACAAACTTTAGAAATTGAAACGAAACACGAACGAAAGTGCGTCTTAGTCAGAGTCAAAAGGAAAAAATGAAATGTACTTCGTAACGTCCGGATAATTATCCTCAGAAATCAAATCCCAGATTTCTGGGGGGTCACAAGAAAGCACAGACTGATTCGCAAGAGGTCAATACATAATTTGTAATATCCTTCGAATTTATGGCATGGAATTAACAAAATATCTTGATTTTAGCCGATTCACGAAAAGTAAAGCCAAAAAATTTTGATTTCATTTTTACGATTTAGGAACTAGTATGATTAGAAGCATGTATCTGTAGCTCATGCTAATAACATTTGACAAAAATTTAATATAGATAGATAAAAATTCATGCATATCCTACAACGCAACAGCTATATTTACATTTGACATTCATTGATTTAAATTCTTGCTTCAGTAACATTCTTTTTTTCAGGAGAGTTTCAAACTATTGTAAAATCCCCAAAAGAAACCGTTTTCTTCTACAATAAGTACATCTGATATTTATGATGATACTTCATAATAATAATCATAATTGTAGTTAAAAGCCTTTTTAAACTGTTCTTTCAAATTGCGGAAAACACGTAAGATCAGGAATAAAATTAAGAAGCCAATATTATGCCTAATTCATCCCTTATAGCTCAGTTAAATTAAGTAAACTTCAAAAATATTGCAAAATGCTCTTTTTTTTAAAGTAAGAAGGAGATTTAAATTAGACCACAAAAACAAAAAGGGTAAGTTATTGTTCTAGTATTAATATAGACCCTAGTATTGTTCTAGCATTAGCATAAATTCTAATATTCATGTGGTATTAATGAATAATTTTAAACGGATACTTATGCACAATTTATTTCTCACATTAATATAACGTATTAATATGTACTCTAATCCTAGTGTTACAAATAATAATTTATGAACTTATTTCTTTTTGAACGAAAAAAAAAAAGAATATGTTTAAAGTTGGACATAGTTTTCGGAATTTCTGGTAAGATCATCAATTTTAATCCAAGTATTTTCAAATGCAGGAAAACATGAAAAAAAATTTGTCTTTTATATTTTAATTTAAATTTCTTCTGAGCGTTGTTTAGAGCAAAATATCAAATGTTTAGAATCTAACCCTTACTATTTGATTTAATTTAGACATTCAACAGAGCTTAAGATTTTCATTTCATACAAAGATAGAAAGATGTGATAATAGCAAGCAAGTCACAGTTAAATAATTTCACTCCATGAAATCATTAATAATGTAATGTGTGGAAGGTCATTTTCTAAGATATAAATCAATACAAATTCTTCATTCTAACAATGATAAGATTATTTAATGCGCCGTATAAATTTTGGCAGATATTTATAGAATTGATTTTGAAATAATACACCTTTTAATACAGTGGCATGATTACCTGGAGAAAAATAATTAAAAAAATTATTGGTCATATTAATATGTAATGGACTAATATAAACTCAATTAGTTCTACAAAAATAATCATTGCTGCTACTACAAATATAATAACACACACCCTAAATAGGATCGCATAAACACATTTCTTAAATAATTGTACTAATACATGTTTAGGCTCTAAGACTTTTTTTTATTGATATTAATTTTTTAGCAAATATCTGAATCCTGTTAAATGAAGATCCAAGAGAATAAAAAAGTTTGAAAATGATATCGAAACAGAAATAATTTTTTTTGAATACTGTGCTCAGTTTTCATTCAAATAAGATATGTATATAAGTTGAATATCTACTAAAAATAAAAAAAAATCATATTCACAGAATTTTGAAAATTCCCATGATAAAACTTGTGGAGAGAATAGAAGGCTCTTTCCTAAAATTTAGCTTTGGAGTCGCACTTATGTTAGACTTGCGGCTTCACTTAAAAATTGTTTGATGTTCTTTGATGTAGTTTAAGTTAATTTTTTTTTTGGAAATAGAATACTTCATCTCAATTTTTTTAATATTGTTGCCCACTATTGACAGGAACTTTCAAAAAAACAAATAGATGCTAGTTATAAAATGGCTTCTGTAAAGTTAGAATTATCTTAATTATGAGGACCCTTAGCATTAAAAATTAAGTTTTAAATATCATATATATATGTAGATCAATAATACTTATATAATATAAATAAAATCAACTAATATATTATAATATTAACTATTATTAACTATTAGTTCTTAGTTTGTATGACCTTTTATAAAGATCAGACTTGGAACATTTTCCTCCTTATCTTCCTAACATGAAAGTTTCCTTATTCAGCAGACATTTTCCTATTCTTATCTGCTTTATTATTGTCTACAAATACACCACAATAACTTAAATACAAAATTTATGAGTCAAACACTTATCACTTACATAAACTAAGCCTGATACAAACACAAGCATTTGTGAAAAAATATTCTAAATGAATGGTTCTTCCATAACAGACAATTTATTAGAATAATTTGTAGGTAACTGTCCATTTCACGGACCTTGACAGTTGATCCAAACATTTTCTCACAATATATAAATACAAATAGCAGACAATTTTCTAACGTTTTTCTAATATTATACATTTCGGAAAAAAATATTTAAATATGGCCTACATTACACAATGGCTTAATCTGAATATTTGGGACAAGTTTTCCCACAGAAACAACTTTTCCCCCTCAGGCATATTTGTCAAGTGTCTATCGTCTTCAACATGTGCTCATAGGTCGAAGTATAATGAATTGTTGCATTTGATTGTAGGGAAAGAAGAAAGAATCACTATAAGTTAAAAAAATGGAGGAAATAGTATTACTTGGCTTTAGTGTCATGAATATTGAAGATAGAAATCTTTTTCTTTACAGGAAATGTCTGGTGTGTTAAGCAAGAGGGTAGCTTTCTTCCTTTAGGCATTATTTTCGGTAATGCACGTCCTTTTCTGCCTATGGGTGTATTTTTTTTTGTTGTATCGTAAGAAAATCAATATTCAATCTCCTGTTTAATAGATTATGTTTAAAATCCCTAGTGATGAGTTTATTGGCATTTAGAACTCATTTTTCAAAAGTATGATGGTCAATATAAAGTCTCAAACAATACCATCCTTACAGCCTCTGCCAGTTTATCCTGGTTTATGTAAATCGCATGTTAATACTATTTATTTAGAGGTCTTTGTCTGAAAGGATTAGGGCTTCTTGAATTATGTTTAAAAAGGTACATTTTTCGAGATTAAAATATTCGCGCATAACAGTGAAACTGATTTATGCTATAATTTTATGAGCATTTAAGCGTGGGAATGTTTCATTTACGTTCTCTAAAATCTTTTTCATTCAAAGTAAAGTAAAAGCCTTTATACGCGTGGGAATATTTCGTTTATGCTAATTTGAATCCCCCCCCTCAAAATGGGATCAATCGATGAAAGTTATTAACTTTGTAGTGACTGAATATACTCTTAAATTATTTTACAATTTAATGAATAATTCAAAGCTATGAAAATAATTATGAATAGTATGAAAAATGTAAAAATAAAATATGACTAAAGTACATATTAAAAATATCAAAAAAAGTTAATTTATTATGTGCTCCAAAAAAGTACTATACTATACTGCATTGCATATAACTCATTGCGTAAAATCATCCTTTTAAAGTAATGTCCATACGAGAGCTTTTTGAAGAAAATAAAACTTTCAAAAAATTAAAGAAATAAAAAAAATTATTAGTTAACATATGTCATGAGAAGTAATGAATCGTTCGATCTCTTTTTTCATATTTAAATCATATGCTCAGAAAAAATATTAATTGCTCTACCAGAAAAGATAACATATATTAGATTTTTAATTTCGGTAATTTTTATGCTATCTATTATGTGAATTAATGTTTATATTGATAGCCAAATAAATGAAAGATTAGCTAAAGAAAATATTTCATTGCTGTATAAAAAATAAAAAATAATATTATAAAATGATGACTACTTTCTTGTAAAAAAGAAAGTTGTTTCCTTTTCATTTTAAATCTTCATTAAGAATTCTGATGAAGACTTAGTCATGGATACTCTTAGTTTTGATCTAAATACTTTATACGCAAATCTAGATGTACATGATAAATATTTTAGAACATTAATTATCTGTTTTGATATTTGTTTGACCTGATTATAATTGAAAAGTCTAGTAAAACAAAAATGTTTTCTTTAATAAACTGAGATTAATTATCAGAGCAGAATGCTAAATGAAAAAAAGATATAAAAGAAGACATTTGAGATAAATTGTTATTAATTTTATATTAATCTAACGACAAAGTTTGCTCCGAGTTTGTTTGTTAGATGAAATTTATTATTTCTGAAAATTATTAGAAGAAATATAATTTAAGAAGTTTTTTTTACCATAAAGTTGGAAATTATTTATATATGGAATATTCCTTTTACATTTATGACAGTTAGTTATAAATAAGAGAAGAATTTCACACACATTTCAGTGAATTATACACACTAAAATTTAGAATATAATAAAATATATATATAGTTTATTTTGGCTAACCAAATTTTAAAAAATATATGTTCTAGAAAACTGGATGCCAATTACGTGATAAATTTTTAAAAATATAATAAAATTTCTGATTTCATTTTCTTAAAAAAAGCAGAAAAGAGGAGAGGGAATTATTGTATGTTGATTTAAATATTCTGATAAAGTGTTTTCAGAAAGAGAACAAAATATACTAAATTGATGTACAAAAAATTTATACACAAGATGTGCATACTGATATACTTGGTATTCGTAGAAGTGAAAGAACGATGTGAGCTGGATATTAGAAACTAATTACAAAGTTTTTAATGCACAGTTTGAAAGACTTGAATTATATAAAAAGCAGATTAGTGTGTTAAAAAATAATGATATACATGAGAGAAAGAATATTTTTTTTATTTCATTAATAAAGAAAATATTATCTCTAAATATTTTCATTATAAAAATTTATAATAATATGAGTGCACATAAAATGTATCTAATTAATTTCTTAAGATATCACTTAATCAATAAATCAAAATTTTCAGAAATGTAGATCCATCTTAATTTTCTAAGAAACCCTTTTTCCATACTGTTAAGGAACTTGAATTATTAATTTTACCTAAGTTTTATTGAATAAGCTGGGTTAACATTACTGAATTCCGAATAATCTCAAGGATAAACGTCTTACTTGTTTAGAAATGCCTTGCTACAATAGTTCAAAAGTTCAATCGTTTTTATTAATATGTTTCAAATTTTTTATTTATAATTATTCAACATTATTATAGTATATATGACATTTTATTTCCTTAAAAAAGGAAATAACCGTCATTAATAGGTATCCATCCTTAGGAGGGCTTGAACAATTAATACTAACACCTCTTGAGTTTTTTCTTTCCTTCTAACTTGCCTGTTTGTTCATTTTTCTGTGCAATTGTTTTCAAAAATTTCTTTGATACTTTCATCAGTAATCAAATTTCTTTCCACTGCTAGATTTTTTTTCAAGTTCAAGCTTGAAGTTGTCTCCACGTCAAACTGCATGAAATCGGGGTATAGCTTGAAAAAGCACATTTCTCTTTGTCTCTTCTGGTATTAATTTTACACATAATTAAGTAATTTGGAATGCATTCTATGTAGAGAGGCAGTAAGAAGAATAGTTATAAAAAGCGTAAACATGTACTCATGAATGCTTGAAACTAAAGCTGATATTGGTTTTGGTAAAGTTTAGGTAAAAAGCACCAAAAGTTGAGTTGATGTAGCAGTTAAATAATTTAATAGAATTTTAGTAAAAGAAAAGTACAAGTAAAATTATACTATTAAAAGCATTTTCAATATTTTAAATGTATATCTATGAAAAAGTCTTATGAAATCTAAATTTAGTGTTATAATAGTATATTCTTAGTTCTGAGCTTTCTAGCTTTCGATACACATGGAGTTCAAAATTATCCTCAAAACTAAGATAAATATAAAAATATGCAATATAATCAGTAAAATATACATATAAGAAAAATAATTTTTCCTTGATTGTTAATAATCAATTTTTGATTGAACATGAAAAGGAACCATTTTTTAAAAGTAAGGCTGTTAACTTATGCATGATTTAAAAAGTTTGAGTTAAGTATAAAATAAAACTTAATGTCATGTTTCCAAATATGTTTTAGTAAAAAAAAATTTTCTTGTAAATATATAGAATAAGATGAATTGTGTATACACCTCTTCTTCAAGGTATGTGTGAGGTCTTAAAGATTCGTTTCAAATATAGCAGAATATATATATATATATATATATATAAAAATATATATATATATATATATAATATATTATATATATATATATATATATATTTATTCTACAAGAACGAAGTAGTTACAATAAAAAACTTTCGAATTTAAAATATTCTAATGATTTTGCTGTATGAAGCTCGAAGTTTATGTTTTAAATGTATAAACTTTTATGAAAGGTAAAAAAGTAGATATCACTAAATGAAGTATGGAAAAACTAACCAAGCATACTCCAAAATATAACAAAAGTTTGCTCAAAGTCAAAATAAAAACATGACGAAACCTTATTACTCTTCAAATTTAAATCGACTTATGCTTAAAATTTTTTATTGAAATAAATAAATATTTTAATTGATTTTTATTTTAAAGAGTAGTTTAATACGTAAGTTCTTCTTGTGACAGATTTTATAACATCTTCTGTTAAAATATTAATAAATCTGACGATAATGTGCTTATGATAAGTTTTAAATTCTAAAATCATATTATATTAGAAACAAATGTTTATTTTTTTAAAGTCATATTTTATTGATTAATATTTTCATTTGGGAATTATATAATATGTGTAATGAATTGATACCTTTTTTATTTGAGTTTCTCATATATTTGAAGTTTTAAATTAAGTGTTTCTGTGAATGAGAAATAAGAAATAAATTCAATGAAGGAAACTATGAAATAGAGCGACTATGTATGTTCTAAGAGATATAAATTCATTTCAGTTACCTAGAATTGCTTTCACTCTCTCTTTTCTTGTTTTTTTTTTTGTTGCCTAATTGTTTTAAATAACTAAATTCTAAAAAAATTTAATTAAAAGAAAAAGCAAAAAGTAGAAATGTAACTTTGACTTTTATCTGTTTGACTTGTTTAAGGAACGGCAAAGGCCTAGTGTTTAGAATTGCCAATAGAATAGTAGATGATCTATATTAATAGTTCAATTCACAGGTTCAATTTTTGGTTCCAATGGATTTTTGGTTCCAATTAAACTGCATATCAGATACCAAATTAAAAGTCTCCTAGTAATCTATTGTGGTTGAAAATTATGAATTTTATTATTAATTACCTACATTATTACTTTAGTTTAAAGTTAATGAAATTAAAAAATTGAACACTTAAATCAGTCAAGTTTTCATTAAATGTTTAAGGAAGTTATATAAGCTTGAGTATATCCACACTTTGAATATTATTTTGAAATGTATTCCTAAGTTGGATAATTGTAGAAAATTATTTAGACAGAATGTAATATGCACGTTATCAATATTTTTTTAAAAAAATTATCCTTAAGATTTTAATTATGCATAATTGACCAATAATGCCAAAAAATGACACTTTTTTCGGGATTGCTTAGAAATTTTAACATCTGCAGTAGTTATTATTAATAAAAAAAATTATATATTAGCTTTAAACTATTTTTCATATAACTAGGTAATCTCTTTGATGATAAAAGTTTTTTCTTTTAAAAATACACTATGATAAAACATAGGAACTTAAGATAACAACTTTTTTCACACGGATTTTCTATTTAAATTACCAAAAATATTTTGTTTTTCAAGTGTAATTCTGTTTTTCTTTTCATAATCACATTAACATGTGGCATCCTAACTATCTATAATAGTTTTACACACACACACACAAATTGTATATAGACATATAGTTTTTCAATCTGTTTATATGAAATCAATAGAAGAGAATAACATATTGCAGGAACTAGAGGTATTTATATGGTGGGAATTCTATTGTGAAGAAATAACAGGAAGGGAGTGGTATATGACCAGTAACTGATTAAGTAGTATAATTCAAGTAATGACCCCAAGTTCTACAACAGTTTTACACACACACAAATTGTATATAAACATATAGTTTTTCAATATGTTTATATGAAATTTATAGAAGAGAATAACATGGTGTAGGTACTAGGGATATTTATATATAAGGAGGGAATTTTATTGTGGAGAAATAACAGGAGGTATGACTTGTAATTAATTAAGTAGTATAATTAACTATGATAAAATCTACACATAAATCTTCCCAACCAAAAATATAAACTTTCATTTTTATTTTGCAGGAGTCGCTGCTTGGGCAGTAACAACAGATGTCTTACGAATTAGTCCAAGACCTCATGATAATCCTTACAACAGATATGGGCCACAGGGAAAAACCAGGGTAAAGTGTTTGTTATCATTATCTTACTTAGAATTTAATTTTTATTGATATATCTGAAGAAGTGCATTTTTGGCTTATGTACATATATATACTTCAGAAAAAACACAATTTTAACATTGTACAGTAAAAAATTAAATATTTAAATAAAAATACTTAAAACGTATTATTTTTATTTCAGTACAATATTAAACTTTTTAGATACTTTTAAACTAACGGAACAATGAAGTTTATTCTTTGTAATTAGTACAATTAGAAATTAATAATGTTAAGTTATTATCATAAGATTCTAATTATATATATAAACTATTTGAACATTATAAGATAACTTTTTTTGGTGTTCAAAAGCTTTTTAATTCCAGGTCGTTTTTGTATATCAATAAGATGCTCAAGATTTTTACAGTTAGAGAAAATTATGTAGTGTCAATCTTACTTTATAGCATTTTTAAAAATTATGGTATTGTTATATGAAACTTTTGAATACACTTTTCTTACTAATAGTATAAATTAATTAACTTAACACATTAAATCATTAACTTTTCTTCTGTTTAGAAAGTCAACCGCAGAATATATCCTTTAATTGTGTTTCGTGTGAAAAGTAAACATAATTGAGTATATAATGCCCATCAAAACTAGAAACCTAGTTTCTTAAACAAAGGGAGCGAAACTTTTGAAATGCATTAAGTAATGTTTAATATTTTTAGCGCTTTAGTAGTTATATTGAACAATAAATATACACCATTGTATACAACTTAGAGATACTTTATATATATATATATATATATATATATATATATAAGTATGATAGTGCTTCTCTTAAAAATATTATATTGCATTATCACATAAATAGCAGTGATAATTTTTCGAGAGATTTGAATTGAATAAAGTAGGAAATATTCATTTAAGTCCTGTTTGCGTAACGACAATGGTTCCAATTCTAACATTATGACAATTTTATTTCGTAAAAATCTAAAACGAAGTGTATTTTAATCGCTTACTTTTTTTTCTAGAAGAAATCAGTTTTTTAAAATAAGTTATATATAAATATTATCTTCTATAAATGCTAAATTGGTCCTTAAGAGAATAATATTGGCTGAAGAGAACAATTTCTTAATTATTGAACTATTTTACAGGATGTAGTATAATCAATGAGTAACTGTAAGACGTATAAATGTAGCATCTATTTGCTGTTAAAAAGGCTCATATTTTTAATTCTGTTAAAGCGAAGACAGACTCAAATAAGCATTGTCTCTCCTTCTTTAAATACATCAATGCATTAATATTATGCATCTAATTAAATATATATTAAGCAATGAAACTTGTTTACTGCAGAATTATTACAATTTAATGAATGGATTCATTGTGGGAAACCAAAAAAATTAGCTGTTCGTAACAAGAACCATCTCTTCATCCGTAACCAAAAATGCTTCTTTCCCTTTGACTGATAGAGCATAACGCTTGGCTATACCTGGCAAAAAATTGCTCAAAAAACCCTCCTAGTGATGCCTTAAAGAGCAAATATGCACTAGGATGTGCCCTCAATTTGGACATTATTTTAAAATCGTTTTCAGGAGTTACTATGTTTTCGTATCTGTTCCTGGATAGTTGTTTGGGTTCTTTGTGCCATGCGAGAGCTATTGGACACAATTTTGGAAATAGTAGCTGTTTCTTCTAAGAAACGGAGACGCTTTCAGTAAATGTATTCATCATACACTTTGAGAAACGAATGCTTAAACCTAATCTCTGGATTGTACATTAACCAGAGAAAATTATTTGAAAGTAAGATTATTTATAAAAGGAGATTCATAGTTGTTTTTCAATGTTATTTATTTAAATATTATAATTTAATAATTATCTTCATTCAGATTTTTCTGCATTATTTCTCTGTATTAATTAGTTTGAAGTATGGAAAAAATTTGAATTTTGAGTTACATTTATTAATTTTTTTTGCGTTTTTATTAAATTAAGAGCTAGATCAATGTTCCGATTATTTTCTTTCGATATAACTTATAAATAAGATAACGAAATGGCTCAGTTCTTATTCATTTTGTATTTGTTGAATAGTAAATATTCTCAGAATAAACATGAGTAACGTATATGGAGTAAAAATTCATAGCCTTTCATAGGTTTAAGCAAAGCCACCATCAAATTCTAACACCTATAGAGGACTATGTGCACAGATGAGGTATTCGTATAAGTTATTCTTCTAGTGTTAGTAGAGTGGTCAAGATCGTGAACTCGAGGCCAGCATTGTTTCTATTGTAGATTGGAATTCTAGAGTCTAGTGACATAGACATGTAGAGGGCATAACACAAGTTAAATCTGTTAGTCAAATTCAAGTTAAATCTGCAAGTTAATTTCAAAATTCTCACATTGACGTGAATATTTGAAGAGTGGGGTGGCAGGTCAGGTGTAGTTCTTTTGACTTGCCCACTGTTCAAAACTACGAGATTCGTCACCCTTAGACCTCGTATCACTTCTGAGTGCACGTTAACAAAATAATTAATCATGTGAAATTTCATATTCATTATGCTAACATATTTTATATGAAAAAAATCGATATTTAGTGAACAGTTTGGGTGGAAATATAAACTACAATCGGGAGGATAAAAAAAACAATGTAACTTAATGCTTAAAATCTTTTAACAAAACGGCAGAAATTTCTTAACATACTACTACTACATCTACATACTTTTACAAGTTTATTAATATTACCACCACCGTATTCTGAAATTTAAAAATAAATGGCAATTATTAATTTAATCGTAACTGAAAAATATCACAGAAAATCAACAATTTAATATACTACTCTTTCTTTTCTTTTTTACATTAAAACCATAAATATATGTTCATTTGAAGTATTGTAATTTTTACTTCATATTGTCACAGCATATGCTGAATTACATGAAAGCATACTTTGATAGAATACCTTTAATCTAAATTAAATAAGAAATCGTACGTGTTATGGTTTCATCTACTATTAAGTGAAGCATGAAACTTACAAACTCAGTCATCCAAGACTTGATTGATATCGAAACACGCCACTGACCGAAAGATGTAGTAGACTGTGATAATGAAAATCTGGGCATGGATAAGTTAAATCTAGTTTTTTTTCAAGTACTTTATCGTGATTAAGATAAAAGTATTTCATTCAATGCGGCCGTTGTAGCTCGCGTGGCCATGGTCACTAACACCGAGGCAGATATTATTTCTGTGTGATGAATTGTAAATTTAGAGTTTTGAAGCCTCTAAAGACCATCATGAAAAGTGGTTGATGCCTGTTAAATCAGTCTAAGGTCAAAATCCTCACATTAGTGTAGGCCATCTAAAGTATCATTCTAGTCGCTATATTGTGGGTCATAATTAAGAGGTCCTATTACGAGTAGTTACCAATAATTCTCATGTTGCTTTTTAGAGAATCCTTATTGAAATATCGATCAATTAAGTCAAACATTTTGCAAGGAAATTAAAGGGACCGAAAGCTCAAAATTAAAAAAAAAATTCTGAAATAGTAACAAATGCTAGTATGAAACATAATGAAAGAATACTAATAAATGCATTTGCAAGTTTTGACAGATTTTGTTTTGATATATTATTACTATAATCATTTTTAATAAATTGATTTATTACTTACATTCAAAAAACACTTTATATCAGAAATTTAATTAAAAAAAATTTAAACCTAAATAAATATTTATTCTTACTGATAAGAAAAAGAAACCCGATTAAAATATTTGAATAATTTTGTTTTGGCATTTTTTGAAAAAAATAATGTTGTTTTCCCTAAAAAAGTTACTGATTGGAATTTGCAGTTTTGAAAATTATTTCTAAAAGTAGCATAAGTTGCGCTGCTACTTTTAGTTGAAGGAATGTAATAAAAGAAGAAAAAAATTATTAAACAGGATTTCTTAATGAGTTAATATTTGTCTGATATATTTGGCAGTTTATGGATATTTTAATATAATTAGAGAAAACTACCCTTTCCTAACAACCACACCAACGGGACGTTTGAGCTCTCGATAGATTTAACGCGCATCTCTCCCCTATACGGCGGGTCTTTAGTGGCACTGGGCTCGAACTCATGGCATACCAACCACGATCCGATACTATGACCACTAGGCTACCACAGCCACATAAAAATACCAGAATGGTGGAAAGTAGAATGTTAATAAAAATGATTTGCTATGATTTTTTTTTATTGAGAACATTTAGAAATCTCCGTGCATAACAAAGTATCACACGGGGGCTTACAGAAGTACAATTGCTATGATTGATATAGAAATATAGAATTTAATGTAAGCTATATAAGTTATGCATCTTGATTTATTGATTTTCAAGCTATTTTTCATTGTGAGAATAATTTTCATACAAGAGTTCTGATTCTATTGATAAGTTTAATAATATAATTATAAAATTCAACCTGTATTTATAAGCATAAAAATAAAAGAAATTTAAGATACTTTATTTGAAAGAAATTCAGCAAGCTTATTGGTGTTGTGGATTATCAGATAAATTGCCAAGATTTGATATTCAAATTATTTTTTCGCTATGAAAATAATTTGAGTGAAAATTGGTATTTATTACTATAGTATTCAGTTATATTAAGAAAATTGAGATTTGAGAAAGATTAATTTCATAATATTAAAAAAAAAAAACTAGACTTGTATCTCAACATGAAATTAAAAAAAGTCAAAATTCGTATTGTTAAAATTTTTGTATAACTACAGATGTTTGATTGCGGATTATTATAGAATTTGACTCATATAATTATTAAAATTTTGAAGAACCAATATAGTTTATAAAATACATTTTATTAAGTGTTAAATTTCAAAAGCTGCAGTGAGGTGCATGGGACTAAGGGAAGGGGAAGGTTGAAGACTAAGTTTTATGAGTAACAATAAGAAAATTTGAGAGCTTCATTCCCCCCCCCCCTAAAATATTGGGGGACCTTTAGAATGAAAAATAAAAGATCCCGAAGAAGTTTCAGAATTATTGAAATGATAACGAATAATGAAAATATTTTAATTGGAGGGAAATATTTTTATTATTTTTTATTTCATATATGGTGCATAATAAATTTTATTTTAGGAGCATATATAATTATTGTAATTAAATCGAATAACTCGTTATTTTTTCACGTAGCAAAAGCATTTTTTAAAATTTTTAAGTATTTCAGAAGGACATTCATACGTCATTTTCATGTATTGCATCTTAAAGGATAGTGTATCATTAAAATTAATAATGCTTTCTGTTTTATTTAAAGGTGATAATGGTTTTAAAATTCGAATAAAGAAATAGTTTATTGAAACTTTCTCATCAGAGTAATATTATTATTTTGCTAGCTATCCTATTATTTTGTGTTGTTGTGAATACTCAAAAAATATTAGTCGCTGAACTCAACGAGGATTACAGGTTAAAAATATTTATTTCCTCAAATTTGTTTGATTTTGAGAAGATTTTAATTAAAATCTACTAAACTGGACTTGGAAATTAAATTTTTTTAAATAAAACTCTCATTTCAATTACGCAATTATTATGCTGAAAGAATTTATTTATGTACAGTAATTTGCTTAATTTTAACAGGATTTTGATTTGAGTTTATGTAATTTTTGTTGGAAATTAAAATTTTTTTAACTTAAATTCTCATAAAGATTACAATCACGTATAATGAAAAACTGAGTTCACATATTTTCTTTTTCTTCAAAGAAATGTAAGGATTCATCTACATAAAAAAAAAATCTTTCTTTCCCATATTGTGACACATGAATATACATTTCACTTTAAATGAAAATCCATCGAGAAGTAGGTTGAAATGTTGTAAATGTTTATTGAATTTATTTCTCAAAAATAACTATTTGCAATTATAAATTTGTGAACGAGTTCTTCAACATTTTGGGACAAACACTCGTTCTCTGTAAATGACCTATAAATGAGTATGAAATGGCCAGTAAATCGAAAGTTAGTCGAGGAGAGTTTCACAGTTTCCGTATTCTTTTACAAAAAGAAAAGGGCGAAAAGAGAAGAAAATTCGAGACTCATATGATTCAGATCGTCCCCTCAGGCAAGGTGACCCCTTTTCCTAAACGACTCCACAGTTTCTTCGAATTCTTTAACATCAACTACATTTCCTTTAAGTTGATGCGAAAATAGATGTTAATGTTTTCTATTGAAATAGAGAGTTGGAGCAGATCTAGTATGAATTTTTTTCAGGGATTATTACTTGAACTAACCCTCATAATCCTTAAATATGGCTTTAGTTGCGAAACTATGACAAGTGTAGAATTTTTTGAAAAGTTTATATTAAACTTAAGTTAATCCTACTTTATGTTTTCCTTCTACCAGTATTTAAATTTGTAGTTATACTCATCTATAAGTGACATATTACACTTTAAAAAAGTTATGACAATACTTTTAGGAATTTAAACTCGCTTAAAAATGATGATAAAATACACATAATGAGTGTTGCTCTTAATCCCTTTCATAAATATTTTTAATTTTAAATTCCTCTGTTATACCTTCCTTTATTTAAGTATCTAAGGATAAAACTTGCTTGAATTTGTTCAGATTATTTTGATGTCTCTACAACAGTGGCTTATGAAATCCTAATATACGATGACTAGTTAATCTTGATATTCCTTTTCACATGTTACCTTAAATTTTAAATTGCACTAAAGGTTGAAATTAATCATAAGATTTTTATTGGTTTATAATGTAAATCAAATAATTTTTATAATGCTTGGAATGTTTTATTTCGAGTGAGTGCTTTACTAGTATCGTAATGTAAAGCAACCCGAGAACTATTGGCGATGGACCTCGTAATTTTGAACCACGGTCAAGTGAGGAGGACAACCGATGAATTGGCTCCCCACTCCCCACCCTTCCTCACCAACTTGAGGACTTTGAACCTTAGCAGATTTCACGTGCATCAACTCCCTTACACGGAGGGTGTCTTACTTCAAAAACCCTTTCTGCATACTTTTATTAACTTTGAGATTACCAGTTATTCAAAAAGAAATTTGTGCAGGGTATTTATTACATTTTAACGCAATGTACTAAATTGCGAAGAATGTCATTGGAAGATTCCTTCGAGAATAAAATTATAAATACATTATATCATATGGACTCATTATTGAATATAAAAGAGTCTTAGCAGTTTTTATGTGAATAATAAATTGTTTGAAACGCGATTGTAATGCTTTGTACATTATCTTACGATTAGAGTTCATAATAAGATGTTTCTGATAAGAAGAAATAGTTTCTCATTTGAGATTACAAATATTAAGATACCTGATAAATTTATTTTACTTTTGAAGTCAGTAGCCTCCTTTTTCTTCTAATGTTGCAATTTAACAACATATTGCAAATCATTTGATAATTTTTAAGAATTTTTTTCTAAAAGAAAGTTTTTTAATAGTATTATAAACACAGACTTCTTACGCAAAACTAGTGTTCATTCATATCAACGGAGTGACAGTATGCTGTCTTTTTATCGAGCCATCACGGATCATTAAATCTAGGATTGTAAATCATCATATCATTTAACGCTTGGATCATACCGGAGCTATATCCGTTAAACCACTGAATTAGGACGCCCAGTGACAGTGACATTCAAAGCTGGGTGATCACATATTTTTTTACGAGGTACAACAATATTCTGAATATGGCGCAGTTACTTTTCGTTTTTATTAATATAAATGGGTGGATTGATTTCGATTTTTTGGTGAGATTACATCAATGTGACGAAAACGAATAGAAATAAAAATATGGAAATGTAGGTTAATAGTTTTAGATGCTTGTGTAATCCCATACTTATAAAAATAGTTTTTGCTATTTGATGGAATTTCCCCGTATACCAACACCATTTTTGATTTATTAAAGTTAAAAATAAAATGTTAACTATTTCTAAAAATACAATTGCCTTTAACTATACAAGAATGACAAAAACAGAAAACATTTTAAACGAAACTAAGTAGTTTATACCACTGATACTGATTTTTATTTATTTCTAATTAAATATTCTTTGTTTATGTCATGTTATTTCCGAAATGAGCTATATCAGGTTATCGGAAAATATAATTGCTAAATTTGTGGTTTCAAAAATAATGGTTTGTTACGCTATTTTAATCTGGTATCGCATATTCTTGGGTTTTTTATATTATTAATACATATTGTAAGAATGCTTACAGAAAAGTTTACTGACTTTATTTTTGTCAATTTAAAAGGATTTTAGTTAAGATCAGTCATGGCTGTTTTAGATTACATTTCTCAACTATTTTACTATTAATTGAATTAATGTATATAAAAGATCCTAAAATTCCTAACTTTTTTTTAAAAAAGAAACTCAAATGTTCAAAGAGTTGCTGTTGAATTGAATTGCCATTCATGTTCATATATAGTATTTGTTTTTTACATAATTAAAACGTTCAAAAAAGCAGGGTATAAAGTGGTGCTTCTCAAACTTTCTATACTTGTGACCCAATTTGCAATCATAATTTTCATCGCGCCTCCCTCCATACAAAAACAATGCTTTGAATTTAATAATAATGCCCTTCTATACTAAAGCTACAATACGACCTCAATTTTATCCGTAAAAATTATCAGGATAAGAATTAATTTTTGTGTATAATTTTAAGACATGCCTATCT
This sequence comes from Trichonephila clavata, assembly GCA_019973975.1. Lineage (NCBI taxonomy): Eukaryota > Metazoa > Arthropoda > Arachnida > Araneae > Nephilidae > Trichonephila > Trichonephila clavata. The sequence continues at coordinate 121,378 of BMAO01001350.1, read as the reverse complement.
AAGGTCACTGGTAGTTATTAAACTTGTTCTTAACTTAGTACTGTTAAATTAATTATGAAACACATTGTACAGTACTGATACATTTATAAGTGTATTGCCTCAGTATAAATGTGTATATTTTTTATGTCAGAATGTATTTTTTTTTTTGCTTTCTTTCAATAAATTAATAATTTTTTAAAAAAAAATAATCTTTTGTTTTCGACTTTTCGATATACTCGCACCCCCTTTATCGGATTATCACGCCCTCTAGGGGACAGCCCACGTTTGAGAAGCACTGTCATAAAGAAAATAGTCTTATATATATGCGTGTGTCTCTCCTTCTTCGAGACTGCAAATGAACTACAATAATTCAAAATGCTTATAAATTGAAAAATTAGAAAATATCAATGGAAAATGAAAAAAAAATATAACTTTTTATCATCCACAGAAAAATATTTATTTTATTATAATCGATAACAAATAGCATTTAATAAAGATTTATTACCATAAATGTGTTATTCCAATAAATAAATTATCTAGTTAAAGCAATTATTTATTTCAGTGAAGTGTGTCATTTTTTAATTTCAAAATAATTTTAAACTATTCTATTTGAAAGATTATTTGATACTTTTTATAAAATAATTACTGACAGTTTGAATGATGCATTTATTTTTGTCATCTAAGTTACCGTCTGAGAGAGAGAAAGAGAGAATTTGCGTAAACATAAGTTTTATATTTTAAATTTTAAATGTTTGACTTTTTAAACATTGCATTTTTCTTGAACTCATCGAAATCCTATAAAAATATGTTTTTAAAGCTAAACAAAAACTTTTCTATTTGATTTAAAAACTTTTCTTAAAGGTAGAAGAAAGGAGAAGAAAATATAGAATGTTGTTATACCAAATTGAACGAAATCACTTATTGATTAAGAAAAGAACATAAAAAATGTATTTTGAAAAATATTTAATCTCTTTTATTTTAATCTTCAATTTTATTAAAAGTTTCTTTTAATTTTTAATATTGATTCGACATATTTTATGGAAAATCAATTTTCAACTTCGTCTAATACGCTGATTCTCCTTTATTGTGATAGTAGAGTATATATTTTTTTAAATAGGAACTATTCATATTGTTAAAAATAATATTAATGGAGTTTATATTTGGATAAACTTAGTAAATATTTTATCTTCCTTGCCCCCCAGCTTTTTTTACCACTACGAACCGGTCAATGTTTGATAAATTACTGCGACCCTCTGAGGAGGAAACGTTGATAGTTCATATGTTAGATTGTTTTGATTCAATAATTTTAATTTAATTGCATTTAAACAGGCCTTCAGAATAAAATACAGTTGCAACAAAAATAAATGTAAAGGGACTTAACACATGGAATATAAAGTGATTTCCATAAAAAGTCTCCCAAACCTGAGAGAAATACACCACAATTAATTAACTAGAATTAATTTAATGTTCCTTGTGTGCCAGGTACTGTTTGATCCACAACCTGGGGGTTGGGTACTACTGATCTATTTTACACTAAGAAGTACGAAAAATATTAGAGTGTCAGTGTAAAAAATTACTTACCACTAAAAACAATTCCTTATTTTTCTGCATAATTTTAAATTTTTTTAGCAATTTTTACTATAGAAAATGCTTCCTCTATTACAACAATATTAATTTTTTTTCTAAATTCCTCTCAATTAATTTCCAAACTCGCTTTATTCTTCCTTTTATTTTATTTGTGTATGATTTATCATTTTATCTTTTTTACGTTAATTTCAAAACAATTTGTAACTGGTTAAAAGAACCTGACAGTGAATTGGAAAAAAAGTTCAACATTGCTCGTGTTTATAGACCGTTATGAGACTGTACTTGTATCAGGGAAGATGAGCCGTTTTTAATTTATTTTAGATATCCAATGAGTAATTAACTGTTCATCCCTTGTAATAAGTTTTGCTATTTATAATATGTAAATTTTGTCCTTTAATTTCTATGACATTTTTTCATAATTTTCATTTGTTTGCGGATTAAAAATATTACAATTCTTTAATGGTACTGACACTTTACATGATTTAATAAGATGAAGATACACAATATCAACTTAAATGTTTTTCTTTAAATTTCCAAGGTCTATGAATAAAAGAACAGAAAGGTCGGGTTCGCTCTAGTTCTTCTCAGGAAATAGCTAAAATATTATTCAGCGGATAGGATACTATTAAACAAATCACGCATGCACAATTAATATCTTAGGCATTTTGTGTCCTTTTTTTTCGTGTGAAGTTTATTTTAAGAATATTTGGGTTCATTTTTTTGACAAATTTAGCTAGTTTCTATTTTTATACTAATAAATTACGAAGATTTACGTTTTCAGAAGGGTTAAGTTATAGATTTATGCTATTAAATATTGGTGGTTTGTTCAAAACACAAAATATTTTTTGAAATTTAAAAAGAAAGCTCTTTTTATAAATAACATCTGTCTTATCACGGAAAGAAAGCTATAATTTGAAAATTATTAACATTTTTAAATAACTAGTTTATCACAAGAGTTTCTTTTGATAATATTATTAAAAATGTAATTGTAACACTGCTTAGAAGTTAGTCATTAATATACAATTTACAGATTGTGAAAATTATGTAGCGATTTATTTTGAAGATTTTCAAATATTTATAAAAAACATTAATTTTTTAAAATACATTTTATGGACTTTTTTTTATAGATTTTTTTATCGTCAATGTTTTTTCAAAAATCTGGTATTTTTTAAAAATATAATGTTTATTTTTATAACGTTTTGAATGTATTTTTAATTACAAAATAAGAAGTATAAAACTGGAAACTTTTTTTCCTTTAAAGTTAAAAAAAAATTGTTCTTTCTATACTAAGGACACTAAATTGCTTCAAATGAGTTTGACCATTTTTTTATCTAATGAAATTAAAACTACATTGTTTTATTTCCTTATTTATACTGACTGCAATAAACATTTAAAGACCGAAACTACTTTGTGTGTGTGTTTCTTTTTTACTTTCTTGTAAAGTATGGTCATGCTTGAAATCATATAAATGTCAAACTTCATTTTAGATCTATTTGATCGCATATTTTTTGAATAATGTTCTAGATTGCATATTTTTAACCAAGGAAGCTTTTATCTTATGTAATCACTAATGCTTTCGTCAAGGAATGTATAGTTTGTATATATATATATATATATATGTTATTTAAATTTACAGTAAAGGCCGTTTCTTTTTCCTTTCAGGAAAGTAATTAAGAAAAATATTTTTAAGCTGATTTTTTGAGAAACATATGTAGTATAAAATTAAGAATATTTTAATATGTTTCTATTTTATAAATTTGTCTTAGATATTTTGCCTATTTCTCATAATGAAAATAAGCGTTTGTTTTCATAATATGTATATATATATATATATATATATATATATGTATGTATGTATGTATAATTAATTTTTATATTTTCTTTCTTGGTTTTTGATTTTTGAGAAATCGTTCTGATACTTTACGCAGAAAAAAACAACAACTAGAAATTAAGAGTAAAATTATAATATTCATAAAAAAGGAAAATTAAAAAGATAGATGTTAATTTTTTTTCTTATTTTTTTCCTTCAAAATATTTAGAATTATTTTAAATTCGTATTTTATATAGAAAAGTCTTTTCGTAAAATTATAATCAGAAATGTTCTTAACGGCTTTATTTTTAAGTAGAAAAATTAATTTTTTATAAGATGGTAGGAAAAAAAACGAATTACAATGTAAATTTAATGAAAAAATACATATCTTGAAAAATAATTTTTTTGAAGAAAACCTTTACTAGAAAAAAGGTTTTCCCCCCTAAATTTTAAGACATTTTTTTGATATTTCTATCTTAATGTTTCGAAAAACTTTCATGTACACTGGTGTGCAAAAATTAAGGACGAAGTCGAAAAATTAGCATATCAGCTGAACGAAGAGGCAGAGCGGACAGAAAGACCAATCAGGAGATTAAGTGAGGTGATGTATGGTAGCACATGCGCAGATATGCAGGTAGACGTAATGGGGGAGTGTCTGAGTAGTAAAGAATGTTGTCGGTGTAAGATTAGTATTTCTGGCAAAGAGATTGCACACCGTATAACAGTTAAAATCACACCGAGTTGCTGCCTCAGCGAGAAATGGCGAATAATCAATCTGTTAGACGACATCTGGATGCTTTTACCCGAGGTCGAATCATTGGGAAGTTGGAGGAAGGCCGCAGTGTGGACTGCACAGTTCGGAATTGCTCACAGCATCGTTTCACGACTTTGGAGACAATTTCAAACTACAGGAACAGCTATGCGGGGTTCAGTAGTGGTCGTCCACGAGGAACCACACCCGCAGATGACCGGTATATTGCCTTACAGGCCAGAAGAAACAGGCGGCAGACAGCGGGAGAAATCGCTAGACACACGACACAGGCGACTGGACGACCGATATCGCGTTTTACCGTGGCCAGAAGACTGCACGGTGGTGGTCTGTTTGCACGACGCCCTGTACGGTGTGTACCTCTAACGCCTGCCCATCGGTGAAGGCGTTCTCTGTGGTGCCGGGAATACCGGAATTGGAGAGACAATGAATGGGGACGAGTACTCTTTACAGATGAGAGCAGATTCAGTCTGAGTAGCGATTCTCATCGCATACTCATCTGGAGAGAGCGGGGAAGCCGCAATCATCCCTCGAACTTTATTGAAAGGGACAGGTATGGAGGTGGCGGTGTTCTCGTTTGGGGAGGCATCATGCTTGGTAGTCGTACAGACCTTCACATCTTCGACGCGGGTTCAGTCAATGGGACCCGTTATTGTAACGAGATTCTTCTTCCATATGTGCGTCTTTTTAGAGGCGCTATGGGTCCGCAGTTCCTTTTCATGGACGACAATGCACCATGTCATCGCACAGTAGCTGCCGAACAGCTCTTAGAGAGTGAGGATATTGAACGTATGGATTGGCCGGCACGATCTCCGGATCTCAATCCCATCGAGCATGTATGGGATTTTCTAGGCAGACGCTTGGCAGCTCGTACCTTACCACCAGTAACGATTCCGGAGCTTCGATTGGCGCTGCAAGACGAATGGGCAGCAATGCTTCCACAACTCATTGACACCCTCATTCTCAGCATGGGCAGACGCTGTGAAACCTGCCTAGCAGTCAGGGGAGATCATATCCCCTACTAAAGACCGGATATTTCTTGCTGGACACCCATCACAGGGATGTTTCGGCCTTCAGTCGCATTGCGCTCCATGCTACTTTTTCAATAAAGCTTCTTTTTATCCCTCTGATTTCTCTTTTAGTAATTGTTGCTTACATTACTCATGTCCTTACGTATTGGGGATCTTACGGTATTCAATGTGTTGATTTGGAATGCTTTGTACAAAGTTATATTGAAAAAATCGTCTCGTCCTTAATTTTTGCACACCAGTGTATTTGTTAAGAATGCATGCTAGCAGTTAAGTAAATAGAAATGCACATAAAAATATCTAAATCCACTTCAAACTATATGTATCGAAGCGAAATTTAAAATTCGTCTTATTTTTTACTTTTCCTTCCCCCCTCCCATTTTAGAATTTCGTCCAGATCGAAAATAAAATAATGCACTCAGGAAAAAAAAATTTGAGAAAAAATGTTCCCTACCAAAAATATGGTTACATCTTTGTCTAAGAGTAATAGAATATTAGGATGTTATTAATCAAGTGTTTTGACTTAAATTTTTTCAAAACACCTCTTAAAATTTTAACCGATATTTCACTATACTCATTTTGCAATGGGAGTGTGTATGTATATTCCCTTTCTCATAATACTAAGCGATTATCACTAGCTTTATTTTTTTCACCTGGTTCATATAGCAGCAATCAGTGCGTTTATTGTGACTACAGGATTATTTGAAAACTATGAGAAAATTAAATCTTTTTGAAAGAGACTGTTTTTACAAGATTTAAGAATGACCTAACCGACGAAATGATCGACTACAAAACTATTTCACATAAAGTATTAGGTTGATCTTGTAGAATGCAGTAGACCATGCAGAAAAACGTGATGAACCAGAAAATTTTTCCAAGCGTAGTCGGCTCCTTGTGTGTCCTAGAATATTTGAAAAACAACTACCAAGGAATGCAATGGGCTACCGATTTATCTTCAAAAACCGTATCAATATCATAAAAACAACAATGCGACAGAAATACAAACATCAAATGTTTAATTAAGTTCAACTGAACATTTTGTATTGGAATTCCTATTCTTAATGGGAATCAATCATCATTTTATTTCTGAAGTATATTTTGTTACTACTACATATATAGCGCACTTTCTATTTTTTTATTCTTTCGGTTTAATATTATATAATAAAAAAGTAAATGTTTTTAACTCTGAGATATCGGTGAATGACCCCATATGACATTTCATATTCCAAATATCTACTCGGTGATTCGATAGTAAAGCAATAAATTTTCACATATTTAAGGAAATAGTTTTTTAACTGTTTTTGCAAAAATAAATGCATGTTTTCAGTGGAACACGTGAGGAATTCAGAGTATGAATGAAAATATTATCTGCGAGATTTGTAGACATGCGCCTAATACAATATAACCTGAAAAAGGAATTGTCCTTTTACTTGAGTCTTTGTTCCCATTCGACTTATATAAAAGGGCCATTCCTTTTTCTTCTCCTAGAGAGAAAAAGGTATTTTAGTGGTTGGGGAATTTTCTGAACAATATTTAAAGAAGGTTATTTTTCCAGAAATTGCTGTTGGTGTACATATTCTGTTATGCCGAAAGTCATTTCCAACTTCACAATTTCTGGCGAAAATGGCTGGTCCATTTGATGCACGGCCCACAACCATTTGTATTTCTGTTCCTGATTTTACAAGTGAAAAGTCCTATACATTTTGAAGTAAACTCGATGGAGATCTCGATTCTCGAATTTATGATTTGCCTTATTCTTTTTATACTATTGCTTGTTATTAATATTTTCTCCTGAGACTTGGAAGCAAATTAATAGCATTGTAAGGAAACATACAAGGCGAGGAAAAATAACAAGTTTTTAAAATCAAAATCCTGCTATTTATTAAAAGTGTAAACATTAACTACATATGCAAACTTCATGCTTATCAGATACAGTTTACAAATTATTGAATAAATCAAAAATTAAATTCAATGGCTTTGGAATGCTAATCTCCTGTTTACGTAACCTCAATCAATAAAAAATTTAAATATTACGATAGGGTAATTTTAGTAATATTTAGATCATTATTAATAAAAAATTCATAAAAGTTAAAAAATTTTATGACATGCATTATTATATTATCATAAAAATTGTATTGAAAGAAAATATTTAATGAAAATTATAATTAAATACGCATACGTGGACCAAGTTCTGTTATTTATTGAAAAAAACAACTTCACAGTTTTAATTCCTTTTATTTTACATGTTTGAATTGAATTCCTTGTAAAATATTACAATTCAAAGAAAGTTGTTGAATAAAAGAAGGTAAAACTATATAGTTTTTTTCTTTTCAATATCATCAGTAGTTCACATAATTAAGAAAAAATAAGTTGTGTGAACTTAAATCTTACATTTACTATAATTTATTTAGATTAATCCAGTTTAACTTCTTTATTATTGTATAACACTTCATTTAATGAATCAGATTTGTGTCGCTATGTATGATTATCCTTCTGTAACCAAATTAACTATGATTAAATCTTCCTACTACAACCCAGTTTATTTATTCGCTTGATAAATAAAATAAACCAACATAATTATAACTTTTCTGTTAAGTATTTTTAATACTTCTTGTAAGACGAAAAGGATTTTAAACTAAGCTTAATTCCAAATAAACATGAATGAAGTATTTTCATTGAGGTATTGTATTTTTTTCCAATATTGGATTGCTACACTCATATTTAGATTTTATGAATAAAATTATCTTAGCATTTTAACAAATAATTTTTTTTCTGTTCGAAAATGAAGAAAAAAGTTTTCAAGTATTTACAAAAATCAATTTGAAATAAAACAATTAGTAGAAATAAGTTTATTTCAGTCGCAAATTGCTTTTATAACTATGAGTTCTCGCTCATAATATTAAAATCAAAATAAAAAAAAATTGAGACAGGAAAATTATAATTTTTATTAACAGAAAACGCGGAAAATATATAATACGATGATTTTTATTTCATTTAAATTAAATGCAAAATACATCAAATAAAAATATAAATCTTCAAAAATACAAATTTTTTCAATCACTTCGTTAATATATTGTTCGTTATTATTACTTTTATGATAAAATAAAAAACATTTTCTCTTATTAGGATGTGCTATACTTAACACAATACTCTACATTTCCGTATAGAATCACCAAGAGAATCACAATCAAATCATAATCTCCATGTACAAATGCCTTATTAAGTACCAGGAAATAAAAAAAATCAGACTTTCTCATCCATCTCAATTCTAATCACGATAGTATTAGACTCTCCTATGCCGCCAGAGTTATTCTAAGTACCAGGAAATCCAAAACCATTTGTTACACCACTCACCGCAATCCGTACTTCACACTGACTCGCATTTCCAATTCAGTAATTCATTATTAAAAGTCGAATGATGTGGTGTGGTTGTAAACTCATTACGTGAGTGTAATAACTTCAGCGATAAGTGGAACGCCGCATTGTTACCCCCGGGGCAATGGAGTCATGAGCAATGAAGCGAAAGGAGAGTATGTGTTTCACTTTTCACTCATTAGGGGCTTGGTCATTATATGGCTCTTAATCACCTTTAAGGTAACCTATTGTGAATGAAGAGTTATTTTAGAAACTAATGACTGGTGCCTCTGTAGGAATTTTCAGCAATTACTATCTTTGTTGTCTTGCAATTCACTTATTAGTTACCATTTATTTGCATGAATAGTGTCTAGTTTACTTAGGATTAAAATTTATGTAATTGTTTTTACTGTTCTTACTAATTTCCAAGCAGAAAGAAAATTTTATCTCTTTTCAATTTGACGTGTAATAATAATGTTTCTATGGGTCCTTTATTATTCCAATTACTATTCGTGGCCGTGGTAGCCTAGGGGTTTTGGACACGAACTCATGGCCGAGGTGTCACGAGCTAGAGTCCACTAAGTCACGAGCTCATGGCCGAGGTGTCACGAGCTCGAGTCCACTAAGTCACGAGCTGGTCCACTCGAGTCACGAGCTGGTGCCACTAAAACCCCGCCTTGTAGAGGAGCCGGTGTGTGTTAAAATCTGTCGAGGCTCAATGTCCTCCCGTTTGTGTGGTGTAGTAGTTAGGAGAAGGGGTTGCCAGCTCATATGTCGTCTTCGTCTCTTGACTGAGGCTCAGAATTGCGAGATCCATCGCATATAGCCCTCGTATAGTTTTTTAGTGCGACATTAATTTTGCTCTTCCTCCGACTACTCAAGACATTGGCATTTAATTTTTCGGTCTCTGTTCTATCGACAGTCTACCTTGATAACTTAATAGCCAAAGAATGATTTATATAATTTCAGAGTTTTACAAGCATTTCATAATTAGTCTTTAGAATTCATTCGAGAGAAAAAAAAACAAATTTTGGTTTCTTATATTTTTACTATCGCGCTTTGTATCATCAATCTTATGTCAGTGTTTATATCTTTGACGCTACTATTTTTCACAATTTTTTTTATTTTGCCCAATAAATATTAATCTTTTTAGATTTACCCCTTTTACTCCATGGTTATTGATCGAAGAAATGGTCCTTTTACTTTTAATCTGTATTTGTATTTCAGAAGGCATGCAATTGTAATTCAGAAGATTCGGAATACTTTAAGATGTTGAATTTACGAAATGTATGGTATATATATATGGTATGTTATCAGAAATTTCTGTTCTGGTATGAATGCTAACAAATAGAAATATTGTACAAAACTAGATTAAAATGTATTTTATGGAAAAGGCCAACTCCTCAATACTAATAAAGAATATTTACATTGATATTCATTGTTTTCCATTTACTGTGCGTGCACAATTTACATTGTAAAAGTTTAGATCTTACCGTAAAAACTGGCGTATAACACCACACAGACGCTCTGTACTTTCCACCTATAACTTTTAATTTTTAGGTATACCACCGCATAACGCGCACCCCCTTTTTTCGCGAAGAAAACTGAAATGTACGTGCTCAATGCTGATGTTTTGAAGTCATTTATTCGAGATATTATCCCAAGTTTTAGAAAGAATAGTATACTTCTCCAGAACTACAACCCTTAAGTTCATAAAGAATGTCATTTCTCATAAATAAATAGTCTTTCGATTTATTTATAAATTTTATTTTTCCATGTTCATTTTTTTTTAATCCTCCCACTGTTAAACCTGACATATAACACGCATCCTTAAATTTCGATCATATTTTGTGTGTTAAAAGTGTGCGTTATACGCCGGTTTTACGGTATTTATTATCTGAAACAAACATTCCAAAACTGTTTATTGAAAATTTGTATCAAATTATTATAATACCAATATATAAATATATAATTATGTAGAGCAGCTTTAATTTAAAACAAATAGTTACTTCTCTTTATCTAGAAGATAAATTACTTTCCTGTGAACTTACAGTAATTGTTACATCAATTAAAGCACACAAAAAAGATAAAATAATAAAAAATAGTTTGAAACTAGACGTCATTCAAAGAAGAAGTAAGGCGTTGATTTAAAGCCAGTTATAATCGGAAACAACTCAGACGGCAGGTGTTTCAACTCATTGAATTGCGTTGAATGTATACTCTCAACAAAATTTGTTATATTTTTCACTTTTATGGCTATGATTTATTATATGTTTTCTAAAATAAATCACCACATTCGAGAGAGAAATTTAGGCTCGATTCTAGGGTTCAAAAGTTCATTTTGTAATCAAACAAACATCCGTGACCAACATGAAATTTATTGATCAAGGAGAAATGAATTAATTACAGATTTTGAGAAAAGAAAAATGGAGTTACATGTATGTATGAAATCCTGAAAATACAGAAACCTAGTTTTTATGATTTATTAAGCTTCTTTTATAATATTTTAGTACTTAAGTACTGCATTTAAAGTAAAAAAATGCCTGTTACCTACATTTTACATCAACGTCGTGTTTTTAAAAATCTGGAGTATCATATGTTGATGCATATTATTTGTTTAAGTTTTATATATATTTTTTCCCTGTTCTATCAATTATAATTAATACTATTTTTTATAAAATGACCAATTTTCTTAAGATTTAGGTTATAAATAGCATTTTGTGCAGAAAAGACTCAAAATAGTATTACCATCAAACTCACTAACGATATATGTGCGTGCAATGTAAGAAATTTGTATTAACTCTTATTTAAAGCATTGTTTGAAATTCCAACTGAGGCATCGACAAAAAACGAAAAGGATCAAATCAATGACCTATTAACGAAATAGCTAGCTAAAATAATTTATAAAAATCAAAAAAATCTTTTCATTAAGATATGCAGAGGAAAATTAAAAGTACACTCTCAATATTAACTTTCATCTTTTAATATCACCACACATCTTAAGTGAAATGTTTATCAACCAAGTGTTAAAAAATATTTTTTTAAAGAATCAAAAATGAATTTTAGTTCAGTTCAATGAGTCACTTCATGAATAAAGCTTTCGAATCAACAGAAGGCTAACAAAGAGCTGAAAAGGAATATCTATACATATATTTATGTATAATAGTTAACAGTACATTTTCATTTAAATATATCAAAGAAATGTGATAGCGTATTATATTTGTAAATATTGTTTATCTATTTTGTTTATTGTAATTATTTTACTAATCTATTAATGAAATTTCTAGTGCAAATATTTGCTAGAACATTGGCGTATCGGAAAACATTTGGGCTCCCCTGCAAAGTCAGGTTTTGAGCCCCCAAGGTGGATTATACAAATAGTAAGGACTTGGCGGTAGTCAGGCTTTGGGCCCTAGATTCCTGATTATCTCCCCCCCCCCATGATACGAGGGGAAGTTGTGGGGTTTAAGTTACGCCACTGTGCTGGAACAAATATTTTGGTTGAAATCAGAAATAAAATGAAATCAGAGCTAAAAAGAGTAACACATTCTAAAAAGAGTTATTGGAGAGCTTTATTGTATGCAATAACAGTGCTTCGAAATTATACTGTAGCCAAAAGGTAGTAAGGCGTGAAAAAGACTGCCAGTTAAGTGATTTTAAATTGCAATATTTCTTATGATAATGTAATTTAGCTTGCCAAATTTTATTATTAATTCAATTGACAAAATTTTAATGTTTCATCTGAAAAACCTTAACTACAGAGATAATCGGATTAAAATTCATGAATGTACAGATGAATTTAAAATTTATCTTTATTAAGAGACACTATAAAAATGTTCGTAAAATAGCCCTTTTCCTTTAAATTTGATTACGCATAGAATTTTATCATATCAAATTTATTCAAGAAATAAATATATTGTCTTTGGTTTTGGTGAACAATTATTTTTCAAGTATTTTTGAAATTTTCTGAAAGCAATAATCTTTTCTTTACATACTGAGGCTTTTTGATCAATGACTAACAACTAACGAATCATTTAATATTTTGAACTAAGAAGTAAAACTGATATATCGTCTTAGAATTTATATGTATAAATTCTGCTAGATGTTTAGATAAATAATAGAGACGGTCTGGATATTTTTAAAAATATAAATATTTTACGTTTTCCATGCATTTATATGTATGTGTGTCTGTATTTGTAACGCGTGAGCTGATTGTTCTTAATAGTTCAAAAGTATTTTTAGAGTATGTAGGGGTAATAGCAGACCATTAATTTTAAAAGTCTCGAAATTTTTATCCATTTTTCTTCGAAAAAATATCATTAAGATTGATAAAAGTTTTATTAATGTTCATTTGAATGTATAAATTTAATCTTTTGGGTAAAAGCAGTCGTTAAAATTGAATGCAATTATTTAAATAAGCACTATTATATCAGTTAATTATGCAATGCATTTTTGCACCAGTTTCTTCAACCAGTTGAAAGTAGCGAAGCGGTCATTCGTTGAAACTGACATCCATTAAATTTTTCTTGTGTGAGAAATATACTTAAGAAAATTAAAAAATAAGGACATAATTCTGAGTTTTTAATGGGAAAACATTCATTATTTAATTTTAACAAATATTAGGTCAATTTTTGTATGGCCATTTAATTTGCTTCAGGCTTTTACAAATGTTACACTCGTTAAACTGACGTATGAATTTAAAAAAAGTATACAATAAATATATTTGAAAATAACCAGACAGAAATGCGAAAGAAATTTCCAAAATAAGGAAATCAAAATGCAAATCTGTATTGAAACCCATGCAAGATAATGGGATATATAAGAGTTTATTATAATTTAAATAATTTTATATTTACAGGTTTCTGTGTGCTTTTTTAATTTATTTTAATTAAGTCTTTGTATGTTAAAACAAAATGCTGAAAGACACATGTCAAAGCTTGGAGTCTATATTTTTTAAGAAGTTTTATTAATCTTCTTAAAGGTTAAAATTATCAATTTTTACCGATAATTAGTTGATTTATCTTCATTACTTATTGCTAAATTGAGGTACTTTAAAATTATTTTTCAGAATTTTAATTTTATTAAGCTTTTTTTTTTTTGAAGATTTTTACCTAACGATTTCCACTTCAATAAGCGATTATTTTTAGAATTTAATGTTAAGTCGAAAGCAAAACATGAATGTTCATTAGATTTTTTATTAACATTAAAAAAATCAAATATTTTTAATAATTTTATCTCATTTCATTAATAGTGTATGGTTACACATGTGCGTTAAACCTTCGCATTCATCAAAATAAAAAATGACCTAATTTAAATATGAGAAAATTGTTTAAATGATATTTTTTAAATTCTTACATTCATAATAGTTTATTGTTAGTAATTTGGATATTAATAGCTTATTTTTAATATACTTTTTTATTATAATTTTCTTCGTTTTGTGTACAATATTATATTTAAAAGAAGATTATTGTGTATTTTATTAGTATATTTAAAATTAATAAAAAATATAGGGGTTTTTTTTTGTTTAATTTTAATATTCTTTTTTTTATTTCTTTAAGTGGAAAATTTTTCAAATTCATGAGAATTTTCCCCAGAAACTGTTTTTTTTAAAGACCAAAGCACATTGTCTTCTAATTATGAAATATTCATTAATTATCATATATAATCTCATGGTTATAAAATTCTAAATTGAATACGTAAAAAATATGCAAAACGTATTCAATTTAGGAGTGAAATGGAAAAAAAGACTATTTTTTGAAGAGGGTTTATTGCTGAAATTTTGCAGTAAATATAATATTTAGTTTTAACTACCTTACTTTTACCAGAATATGTTATTTTAGAAACTTTTATATGGAAGAGTTAAAGAAGATCACAATGTATATTTTTTCCACTAGAACAAGAGAAAAGAAGAGATAAGAGAAAATTGAGATAATAATAAGAGAATTATATAGAGAAATTAATAAGAGAAAAGTATTTTTATAAAACATAAAAAACATTCTGTCATTAATGATCTCAAATCAAGATATGAGGTGCAAAAAACGTAATTATTTTCATATAATAATGAATGATTTTCATCTGACTGGGTGGTACCACAGATCTAAAAATTCTTGTACCAGTCTCGCTAATATTTCATATTTGTTTGGAGTACATTTCATCCATAATGAGAGTTAATGAAAAAAATAGAGAAAGTGGGACATTTTTTTGTAAATTAAAAGCAAACACGGCTTATTAATGCTCAATCAAGTGGAATTTATTCTTGGTGAAAGTAGGAGGTATATGTTTAATTAGTTTTTGGAGAGTCAATGACTTGTGTATGGTAAACAGCTTTTTTTTATACACATCATTTTCTACATCAAACTTATTCATGCATGGACCAAGTTCTGATAAAAAAAAATTGCAAAGAAACTAAATTTATATTCATTATGCGGGGCTCATTAAGTGAAAGTATTCTGTTTTTTTTTCATCTACTTTTAATCATGAGTGAATGAGATGAGAAAGTCTTTGTGAAATTCCATATACTACACCATGAAATTAAAAAGAAACGAAATGTTATTGTTTTCTATTTTTTGTATTGTTTTTTTTTATTCGTATCTAATTTCAGATGTACAAATAACAATAAGAGTATCATGTCCTCATACTTTTGGAATATAATAAATAAAGGAAAAATTAATTATGATACTTATTATTTTAAGAGTTCAAATTAATAGGTCATTCCTTCTTCTATTAACTAGCTTTACAATTACGCTGGCCAAAAATTAAGAATAATGGTTAGTTTTTTAAACAGGATCAAAACATAAGACAAAATAAAATGAAATCTGACATTCTGGGTAAGAAAGTTATTTCAAATAAATGGAATAGTTGAAGAATGCATAAAAATAGTTATGTTACTTGATTTATTTAAATGGTACAAAACAGAAAAAAGATAAATTTGTCTGTCACTGCAAGAAAAGAAAACTGGTAAACTTGATTAGCAGGAAGTGTAATCACTTCTTGAAGCAATATAAGCATCACAGCGATGTTTCAAACTGCGAATGAGAGTTTGGATTAATTGAGGAGATACATTCTGTCATTTCTACAACACACTAATTTCAAGCATAGTAATATCCATCATTGTATGTTAACTAACTGAAACCTTTTTATCAAAAGCAATCTTAAACATGTACAAACAAATTTACATCAAAGATCTTACTAACCATCTTGCATCTTGCATGATATATTCACATCTAAGATGTCTGAAAGGTGTGGCCTCATGTTATCGTCTATGAAGAAAAACTGCGGATATATAACGCGTTGGTAAAGACGAACATAAAGTTCCGAAAGTTGAAACGAACCGAAATTCATTCTAGCGTTTGGAATGCATGATCAACATGCATTATAAGACTCTTCAACTTTTTAAAATCTAATCACAATACATCAATAATAAATTTTTAACAAAAGTGAAATTAACATCGAATCCTGTCTAAAAATAATAAAGATCCATTTGACTCTTAAAAGATGGCTTAGAGGCACAGCCACTTAGGTTGTATCTTCAGAGACACCGATTTCACTTACATGACTCAATCAAAATTAGCATATTGACTGTTTCATGCAACTATCATTTCTATTTGTCTCTATAAAATACTTACATATTTCTATCACGTTTCTAGTAATCCAGCGACTCACTAATATACCTTAAAACTGCAGATTCATCCTTCTTACAATTAATTACAATCTCATCATCCACTTTCCTATATCAAGTCTTTTCAATAATCTTATTCTGCATATCACAGTCTCTTCTCAAGGCAAGTCTCTCATATCAAGCAATCAACACACTAGATTTTCCCCCAGGCTGAAATTGAAGACTCTTGAAAATTTGTTACGACTTTATTTCTATACCTTGTTCCATCAACGGAACCTCCTCCGAAAACACGAAAGTCAGAGCGTCCAGTAAACCTTATACCCACTCACACCAAAATGCCACCACCGACATAAGATATCTTTCACATCCTCCCTTCATTATGCTTCGTCGAGAATCCTCTTCTAAACTGAATCGTGATTCATTGAGAAGCATCACATCTATATCTGGGCATCCATTGATTGTTTGTCCAGTTCCTATATTCTGAGATTCCTTTTTAAATGAGGCCATTTTTGCACAAAAGTTAATACAGTAGAACGTCGTTTATCCGAATCAATTGGGACCGGACACCCTACGGATACGCGATTGTTCGGGTAACCGAAAACCGAATGTGACCATGCAGTATATGAAACCGGACACTATACGAATATTGAAAATCATCACATGCGGGAAACGTGCTTAAAGAAAAAGCAAAATAGGTGCAAAATGTCGCAATTTTACCTTGATTGTGGAAAATAATCACTTATTTTTCGCTGTACCATTGTACACCTTCGTGTTTTCACTGCAAGGTCTCTGATTTTCTTGAGCAGCAGTTGAGTAGGACAGCACTCTGGTTGTTGTTCATACCACTCCACAACTGTCTTTAACGCAGAAAACGCATCAGAATTTGATAGACCCTTGCTACTTTCGTTGTTGTTGTCCTCGTCTTCATCCGTTTCATCGTCGACAGGGTCGGATTTTTCTTGCACGAAAGTCCCAATCTTGTCATCGTTTAGCATTTGAAATTTTGAAATCCATTATCTTCTGCATTACACACCATCCGGGTTTCTACATCAACAGAACTCAACAAAAGAGCACGTATACACCCCTCACTTGGAAACAAACTAATCTAATGTTCCGCACAGATGTTTACCAAATCACACAACTGAAATTCCCCAAATATCCCTCACCTTGGGTCTTCCTGTCACTTTTTGGCCTCAAGCGAAACAACTGGTGAGCATTGCACTGTTCAAAAACGCATCCGGACTTTGGTCCGGATATTTGACGCTCCGGATAATAAACGCTCGGATAAACGACGTTCTACTGTAGTAAGTAAATAGTTGAACGTCTGGCATACAGGCCCCTGAATATTTTGTAAGTTGTTTGCTTGGAAACTATTGCTTCCCTGTGATTGTGGTAGGCTTCGAAGATTGCTGTCTAGCACACATCATCCATCTACGTTCAGTTAGGGGTAGAAATTGGTCTTGTCAAGCTATTGTTATTCTCGTTCGATCTGTTACAGTTTGTCTGGGAAAGTTAACAATGGTTTGGAAACTCACAGATAGGAAAGTATGAATTGTGTAACATTCAAAACACTTGATACTTCTGTTTTCGATTGTCCTATTTGTAACGTTTTAATGATTATATATTTTTAAAAAAATAAGTCAGTTCTCTCTCTTTGAGACAAAATCAATTCTAATGCAACAGCTGAAAGACGCACAAACTTAATAATTATACAAGCAACAAAGGTCTCAAATGCACATTCATATAATTTTATTTGTAGCATGCCCAATATAAACTCTTCCATCGTTCTAAAACGTATTTGACAAAACGTTTGCATGTACACAATGCTTGGTTAATATAAATAAATAATGTATCCACTATTTCTGGCTTTTCGGTTTCATCTAACCCTCTTGTTTCAATAGTGTGTTTCCCAATTATCTTTTAGATATAAGCGTGCTTCGATGTTGCTTTTTCAGGTTTCATTGGGTTCAAAATAATAGATACTATAAAATAGGATTATTTGGGATTCATACTAACTGAAAAATGCATATATAATTTTTCTTATTTAAGATTATGGTATGCATCAATCATTTCGAAACATTCTTTTAAACAATAACAGAAACTTTGATCTGTTTCTTATCTCCCCAACATAAATTGTATAATAGCAATATAATTTTAAAATAATCATAAAATTCTTTATTTTTGTATTTGAATATGAATGTATGTCATCCTTGGTATAACTCTTTATAACAGGTAAACTGTTTTCAAATATTTTTGTGATTATTTTAATTAATAAATTATAGTTTAAAAAAAAACTAAAAAAACACGCTTTTACACTGTATCGAACTAAAAAGTAAAAAAATAAATCTTAATATGAAAATAAAATGATTAACGAAAAAATTAATGTCATTGGGGTAAAAGCATGGGGTGCTTTGTACTACATTTTTGCACTAACTCAGCTTTTCGGAATAGAAGTTAGAAAAATAATAACAATGATACATTTATAGAACACCCCACGCTTTTACCCCCAATGACATCAATTTTCTCGTTAATCATTTTATTTTCATATTAAGATTTATTTTTTTACTTTTTATTTCGATACAGTGTAAAAGAGTGTTTTTTTTTTTAGTTTTTTGTAAACTATAATTTATTTTTCATTTTTTAGTTCAATCTACAATAAAAGCGTGTTTTTTAGTTTATTAAACTATCATTTATTCATTGTTAAATTTATCCTTGAGTTTGATATTTGAAGCTGGAATTACGTGGCTGCTGGAATTAGTCTTGCTCTTCAATGGATATTAATTAACGGTTCCGAAGTGTATTTATTCTGTCCGTTTACGGGGCTTCGGTTAAGTCCCGTATTGTTATATTAGTAGATTTCGTCTCTATGGAACAGGTCAAGCAAATAAAAGTGTGTTAAGAAGAAAAAGTTCGAATTAAAATTTTTTTAATGTACCATGTTTTTATAACGGACTAAAAAGTATAAAATTCCTCCTTTTCGTTTTTTCCCCCCTCTTTTCACATATTCATGCATTCTCATCCACTTCTGAGCTATGGTCCAAATTTCAAGTCTTTAGCTCATCAGAAAGTCACACAGTTTAAAATCAATTACAAAATTCCACCCAGACAGACATTAAAGAAAGCGAGTTAACAAAAACCTGGTAATATTAGGTGTCAATCGTTTTTTCACCTTTTAAACGTATTGTTCTAATGTTAATTCGTATCATCACTTCTAAACTATTGCTTTATAAAAATAAAATATATTTAGCAGTTAGAACATAAATTATTTTTTTCCCATGCACGGGCCTTTTTTTTTATTTTCATTTTCAGAAAAATGTTTATATTATGGTAAGAAATTACAAACACACAGCCACCCTCCACTTTATCAGATACAGAACACTTTTTGGTTTGTTTTACTTCTATTAACCGCAAGTGTATTTTATACTTGCATATAATTAGTTTTAAATTCAAAACACTCGCTTTGGGGTTACACCTTATTCTTTTAGTCTCTAAATCTGAAATTAGTTGCCAAATCTGGAAATGGTGTATGAAATTAGTCGCCAAATCTAAAAATGGTATATGGAATTTGTCGCCAAATTTGAAAATCGTGTATGCAATAAATCGCCAAATATGGAAGTGGAATATGGAATTGTCGCCAAATCTGATTATCCTTATTCCTGACGATCCTGAAAAGGACAATGGAACAGAATTATGAAATTATTGTATTGTCATCGGTCCTTGACAAGTGTGCAAAATTTCGAATTGATCTGACCTTTTAAAGTGGGTAAAAATCGAGTTCCAAGATTCCGTTACATGCAAGTGAAACTTATAAAAGCGTGTTAAAAAGTACATAGCAGTTTGATTTTACATTAAAATTGCATTATTTTACCTTACATTTGATATTAAAAATTTTTTCAAAAGAATTTTATTAAATAATTCAAAATTTTCCTAACCAACATTTTTTATTTTACTGAGTACACAGTTAGTATATATTTTTTGAAATTCTTCAAATTCCAAAAGATTTCTTATAAGCTTTTGAGAAATTCCTTCTAAATGAATCCTCCAAGTTAAAGTTAGTATTAAAAACAGCAGAAAAAGAAAGAAAACTACAAAAATCAAAACTGAAAACCGTTCAAGTCATTGAATTTAAGAATGCGGATTTTAGATAACCATTCTTATAATTCCAAGAAGAAAAATGAAAGATGATGTTTATATTTTATCTTTTTTTAGAATTTAACCTACTTTTTAATTTAAATATCTTTAATGTGTGTATTGCATTATTTCAACCTTCAAATCTTCTACTTTCACAAATATTTTCACAGATTTATTAAATTGGAATTTAAATAAAATTAAATTTTTCTGATGTCGTCTTATAAAATGAAGATTGTATGTATATTTCTAAATAGAAAAGTATATGGGAATTTTTAAGTTTTGAATTTAGAGCACTAAATTAGCACATAGCTTCTGTATTATAGCTATCATCTTTTTTCAAATATTTTCCAAACATTTTTTCCATTCTTTATTTGAAGAGTGATATCTAAAAATTATAAATATAGGGATAGCATACGAATATGAACATGTAAAAAATTACTTTTTTAAAATACTTTATTTTTTTTTAAAAAAAAGTCTACAATAAGGAAAAAAATAACATTCAATTAAAACGGATGAAATTTGTAATTATTTATATATCTATAATATATGTTGTAAGATAGGCAATGTAAAGTAGTTCTATGGGATATTTAACATACATTATTCCGTAAATAATAGGAAAAGACCAGAAGACTAGTCAATGTTATTATAATTATTATATTTTTTTAAATTTTGTGAATCGAATTTGTTTCCTGCTTTGCGCTATGGTTTGCAAATTACATGAAATGTGTTAAATATTAAGACTTACGTAAGCATATAACACTGAAAGAGTGTGTTTTGTATGTATATTTCTTCGAAAGTTTTAATTCTTCTCAAATTACCATAATGAGAAAAAATTTCAACATTTTCTAGAATTTATAATTTATTTTTGATTACTCTCGAAATAAGTTATAATTTTCTGCGTTCAAATACAATTGAATTGACATGTCTCCTGGATTAAAATTCACATCTGATCTTATTTCACCATAATTTTATTTTTCTTGTCTGACATAAATTCGAGAGAAAAACCATACTTAAAATTATTTTAAGAAAGAACCAAATTTCTCTTTGAAGAAACCTAGTTTTTTTTAAAGATATTTTTATCTTCCTCTGGGCTAAATCATGTGATTCGTATTATAATTATCAATGCTATAATGACTCGCTCTGTGAATGGACTCAAATAAAAATCTATCCTTATGGTTTCATAAATTATTCCACATTTCAATCATCCTTAATTCATTTAAATTTCTTTTAATGTTTTTGGTTTATTTTAAATAATTAATTAATAATACTAATTAAAAGAACAGGTAATTACTATAGGTGAATAACAATAGAAAAAGTTAACGTCTTCCAAGAACGAAACATCACATTTGAATAACATTTTCTGTGATTAAAAAAATATTTGTTCTAGAGAATATATTTCAACACTCATTCATCATTTTATCACTCTATATCTAATTTAATATAGATTAAATATTTATTTGCAGATAAAAATAATTTGATAATAATTGAATAATTGACCAAATGAAGAAATAAACACTCTAAAAATATTTTTCGTATTATAAACGTGCCTTTAATTTACAATTGTTTCTCTTACTTTATTGCATCATTAATAAAAACGTAGTAATGAAACAAATATTTTTCAAATGATATTTACCTTTAAAAATATCCTAATATAACTATGAAAATGTTAGAAGTACAAGTATAACAATACTAGAACAGTATTTAATAAATAGTATGCTTTATATATACATGTAGCTGTAGAATTGTTTTTTTTTTTGTTCCTTAAATTATTTTAAATTTGTGAAAACTCGAGAAATTACTCATTCAGATGGGATGGTTTTCTCCTTTTAAAAATTGCGATCATTTGGATCAAACTAACTATATTTTGAAAAAGTAAATGATATATCTTTTCAATATATTCCCCAAAAGGGAAATAAAGCTTCCAAAAATATTTTTTAAAGAAATATTTTCTTTAATTTCCCATTCTTTACCATACTCTGAACGTAATGTCTTAAGCAATGAGAGATATAGTAAAGAGACATAAATGATTATAAAAAACAATTTCAAGAAAGCCTAATATTAATATTGAATACCACATAAAAAACAATTTCAGAAAGTGTTCATTTACTTTTCCATATTTTTAAGGATTCACAGTTATGCTTAAAAATTTTTTTTATCTTTCTAAACAATAAAACCTTCAATGAATGTTTTGTTAAATATGATAGTAAAATATTTCGTTGTATTTTTTAGTTTTAATGTACTTTTAAGTCTAAATAATCTATACAAATACAATAAAATGTAAGTTTTACAATTAGTTAAAATATTAGAAAAACTCTTCACGTAAATTATAATATAATTTTAATTTTTCCTTTCTTTTTCTTCAACAGATAGACAACTTGCAACCTCGTAATGACCAAGAGTTTGACATCTTCCAGTTAAACAGCATTGCATCAAAAACTTCAACAACTCCACCCATGATTATGAAAGTTGTAACGCAGAGGACTTTATCAAAACCAACGAATTCCCCGTCTGCAGCTATCAAAAAGGCTTCTGAGACTCCAAAAGCCTCGGATATATTATCAAGACTTATTTCTGACATGCCTATTCCAAAGCACCCAAAGAATTTCGTAGTATTTGCGCCGGTAGCAGATGCCTCAGCTGCTATGGATAAGCTCAATGGCAGGAGATTTGACGGTAAAATAATTGTACATGATAGTGATGATTTGATGGCCGAAGAAAGCGTATTTTCTGAGGAAATATCCCAAGAAGCTCTTGAACAAAACGCTGCTTTTACTCGAAAGAGGAAATCTTCCAGAGAAAGTTCTCCACATGACGGGAAATCAGAAGATACAAAACTCAGCCTTAAAGTAAAAAATGGTAGAACTCAGCACGCTATACGTGAAATCAGTGCAGCAGAAAATGCACCACAATCTCTTAAAAGGAATCTTCAAAGTGAAAGGGTTACTACATCTTCAAAATTTCCAAATTCCATAGCAAACCGGAATGGAGGTAATACTCAGCCAATATCAAATACAAACCAACAACACAATAATGGATATCTTAAAAAAGCAACAGTACAACAAAACTTCAGACACCATGAATCTCCAAATACAGATCCACAGCAAATTTATCAAAACACTAGACCATCACTAGAGCAAAATAAAATTACAAATCACATACAACAGTTACCTCCACCTCCAAATGCTGTTTTTCAAAATCCAATTGGAATTCCGAATCAAAACCAGATCAATAGCAGAAACAATTTCCCTAATGTTCTTCATTCTAACTTTCAACAACAACTGCAGCCTCCACACGATACTTTAAGAAAAGCTACTTTTCAAAATAAAGCACATCCAGGTCCAGTTACAAATCGACAATTTTTTCATAAACCTCCTCCAACACTAGGCCAACCTTCTTTTTCGTCTACCAATCTTCCTTCTCCTAATAATCAGAATCAAAATCATCATTCTTCAGTTCCATCTCAACATCATACACAGTATCAATCACATGATCATCGATCTCTTGCTCCACCTGGTCAACCTCAAATTTACCAACCTTCTCCTCCAAATGTTCCACCAAGTCTTTCTATGAATTCTAATCAAGGTTTATCTTCCAACAGTTTCACCAATAATAACCCTCAACCTTCAGCTAACTCGTTTCCTATGGACCTGTCAAATAATGGACCTCAATATTTCGCTCCACCACCTCAGACATTCCATACAAAAACCAGTTATGATCATCCAACAGGCAAATTCTCACCCGGGTCTTCTTTGTCATCTTTTGAAAAAGTGGCACAGAGTGCTGTAGAACAACCAAAAGATGGCCTTCATCATCATCACCACCATCACCATCATCATGAACCTGCACCATCGAATTCTGATCTTATAGGTGATGTCAATTTGTCTGATGTACCACGAACGAATGATGCTGATCGACTTGGAACAATAAGTATTGGACAAGGAAGTCCACGTGGTATAACTGTTCAGATAGGTGGTGGTGGTGGAGGACTTGGTGGCTTATTACCTCTTGGAGCTTTAGGAATTGCGAAGAATATCGTCGCAAGTTTGTTACCTCGACCGACTCTTGGACTAAATTCTAAAGTATTTCTTGGTGTTGAAGTTGGAAAAGGAGGTGGATTGAGTCTACTTGGTTAAGCTTGCATGAAAGTGAAGAATGATGAATGTACATAATACAAGGATTTTAATGTTATCATTAGTGTCAAATAAGAATGTTTAAGTTATGTAGTGTCAGTTGGAATATTTGTCAAATGACTGAAAACTTTCTATTTTGTCTGAAATTCAAAGTCAATGAAAGTATCATTATCTTTTGAGCTTTGTATACAAGAACTTATATAAAATCTTAATACAAAAAACGTCTTTCACTTGATGGGTTAATTTAATAAGTAAATAGTTAGAAACTCTTGTCAACATGCAATAAATACAAGGTATATAAATCTATATATATCCCTGAAAAGTTTTATTTTTATGTAGTTCTTTGCACTAACTCATTGTAATGACTTAAGCGAAGGTTTCAACTAATGTGATATGCTTTTATCAGATTAAATATTACAGATTATATAAAGAGATTATTTTTTGACGTAAATAAGTATATTTGATATTTATAGAGATGAATTTTTGCATTCTATATGTTTTGTTCAAATTGTTTAAATTTTTATAAATAAATATTTTATTTGCATTGAATTATAGTTATTTTTAGAAAATAAACACTAAGCATGTTATGGTAATATGAACACATCAAAGAAATTTCAATAAAGGGTTTGACAGAAATTGGATGCCATATACAAGGCATGTTTTACTTGAATAAAAATTCAATCAAACCACACATTACATACACACATTATTAATATAAAGTAAATCATTACTTTTATCTCATAAGTTTTTCAACTGCATATGAAAATGAAGTAGTTGTATTAGTAACAACTACAATCCCTACATGCAATAAATGAATTGTTCCCTGAGAAGTTTTCCCAGGTAGTCTTATGAATCGCTCAAATAATTTTCTTATATTATTAGTTTAATAACTTTTTATATTTAAAGTTATTGAATTAAGCACATTTTCCAAGCATATTTTAGAATACGTGACTTATTTATTTGCAAAAAAATGTAAAGCATCTTTTGAAAGTAATTAAACTTTAATGCCCTAGAATCAAGGGATTTTACAAAATATGGGTAAAAATAAGAACATTGGAAGAATCTTTATACATATATAATTTTTACTTCATAATTATTTTTTTTTATTTTTATAAAAATTATTTTAGTCCTTATATATTTTTTAAATTACTAGAAAAAGAAAATGTTAGCTTTTCAAAGCAATAAGCTTCTTTTCAAGAATACTTTGAATTGCTTAGAAAAGCTTAAATATCTAAAGAATATTTCATAAAAACAATTTCAAATTTGTACATAATAACTATTATTTTCATTCAAGTAATAAATCAATGTTGGGTATTCTTCATAACGAAACAACTCAGATTAGAAGTATTTATTAAAGTATTATATCTAAAAATATATATTTATATATCTAAAAAATGAAAGTGTTTTTTTTTCTCATCGGTATTTAAACAAAAGAACAATGTTATCTTTTGCGTATCTATAAAAAGCAAAACTTTCCCCTATATACATCATTTTTAATCTAAATAAGAATATAGATTCCAAGCTATAACGAATACATATATAACACTTCATCGGCTAAATTTACCAAGAATCTATTTCAATTGAAAGATAAAAATTGAAAATAATTATCTCGTAGCATCAACATAACAAAAGAGACTGTGCTCCAGTTTTAAATGGTGAGAAATAAAGAAGTCAAAAGAAGCAAGCAGAAACAAAATGGACGTAGAAAACGTGAGGATGGAATGAATTGTGTCACACACGAAAAAGAAGTGAAATGAAGTACTTAGCCCGAGGATGATTATAAATGATTCAGAGCAGATGTTTTAACACAACCAACGCTTTTCGAGAACGAAATAAAAGAAAAGGAATATAAACTCGTTTGAATTAGAACAATTGGCTAGCTATATAAAACATGAAGAGCTGTCCAATAACAAAGGTCTCACCGTTAGTATGCAGTTAGATGGTAATTAGAAAGTGAATGCTCTGGGTTTTGTAAGAACCTATTAAAGGCTTAAAGGAAGGGAAAACAGTGCCGTCTCATTTATACAGTACTTTAAGTTCACAATAGGGCAATAAGTATTTCTTTCAATTATTTCCTTGCTGCAAAGCTCTAAACAAACATAAAGGGATACGATTATAAATAGATGTTTGAAAATATAGTTAATAATCTTTTGCTGTTAAGCTTAACATATTATAATTAAGTCCAAGTATTAGACGTTGATACAGAACAAAAGAAATATGAGTGAAAAAGGAAAACCGTGTAGTTATCGTGATGTGAATTTAACTTAATTTCAGTAATAAATCAAAGGATAAATACAAACTTGAATACTTGAGTGTAAGAATTCTTGTTTTTTCAGTGTTTTTCTCGAACTAAATATTTTTTTAGTTTTAATTTTAAAATGAAAATGTGTCCCTTAAAATGAATAGAATTTCATTGTAATTTTTTACTCTCTAAAATTATAAGTATAAAATGAACCATTCTTATATAACAACAGAGTTGAATAATTGTAAAAATATATCCATTAATTCTGAAGTGCCTTAAAAAGTGTCTTCCTGGAAACTTTTAGAAACAATTATCAGGTGAAGAAAGAGATCCTACAAACAGTGAATCGTTCCTCCATAAAGAAAAATATAACATTTTAATTTTCCAAAAAAAGGAGAAAATCTTGTAGATAGAAATATTTAAGAATATTAAAAATACTAATCAATCTTTTTTTTATTTACACCAACCAATGCATTCAGTGAATAGCGCACTCAAAAACGAAATTTCATTATAGTTATTTTTGAAGGCCAATTCTATTTTTATGAGAAGTAAAAAAAAAACTTCCTTAATAATCTTATAGACTTATTTCATCAACATTTGCTTTCAAAAGTTTTAATTAATTTATCTTGTGTAACCAGTATTTTTTTTCTAAAACAGAAGTTAAAAATCATTCTTTCTAGCATTATACTCGTAGTTAAGATTCATATTAAATATTTGAATCTTCCATATTTTTAGGAGACTTCTTTTAATACTTCTCTTTAAATAGAAAAACGCTGACAATTACCATCTTTATATATTTTCGCTTCAAAAATATAGTCTCTTCTAGATCTTAGCATTAGAATTTTTTTGCAGCACTCATTGTATTTTTCTATTTTTCCCTCGTAAATTATCAATGTTATTTAATTCAAAATTAATAAATTTGAACAAAATACAAATTAAATCTGATTCAAAGTTGATAAATTAGAACAAACTTCAAATTAAATCAGATTCAAAATTAATAAATTAGAACAAAATTCAAATTAAATCTCAAATTTAATTAATTGTTATTTAAATGTAATGCAAAATTCATAAGTTGCTATTTAAATCTAATTCAAAATTATCAATAGAAAAATCTTATTCGAAGATTTTTTTTGTTAGTATCCAGTTTGTATTTCATCGTAATTATTAGCAAGATTTTGCAATACTCCGTAATTCAATCTCTAACATTGCACCATTTATTAGTTTGCATTAGTTTACATTGCTTAATGACGGGTAAATATAATTTAGAAATAAAACTGTTTATATCTATTGGAATTTTTTTTTATGAATTTAAGCTTTAGGGTACATAAATTTTATCTTTAAAGCAATTTTTAGTGCTTAAAATATCTGAAATATACATAAGTTTGTATTTTCTGTCGAAAATTCATGCAGGTGTAAGACATAAGTATTTTCGAGAAGTTTTTAATATAATTATCATAAAAAAATAATATTACGAAAAATTTAAAAGATTATTGAAAATAATCATACTGAACAATCAATTACTTCATTAATTGGTCCAATTTTTATGTAAAGTTTGAGAAAAAATTAGAATTTTCAAATGATATAAAAATAGTTCGTCTTTTATGTAATTTTGTTTTTTGCGTTTTCCTCATATGTAGTGAGAATAAATTACTGTTTTTATCGGTTGGGAACTTTTTCTTACAAACTCTTATAAAATTTTAATAAGCAAAATAGTGACACAGTTTATTAAAACACTATAAAATTAAAAAAGTATAGAAAATTTTGAGGAACGTCTAGGTCATAGGTTCCCAACCTTTATTGAACTGGCGCCCCCTTTTCTAGTAAATATTTCGACACCGCCCCCTCCCACTTTATAGAAGTAAGAGTGTACATAATACATGGTGAAAACAAGAGTTACGTTTTAAAAAATATCCTATTACTAAAAAAATTGATTTTTTTATTTAATTTTTTTTCAAAAGCCTCAATTATTTTACTTGCGAATCTGAAATATATATTGCCACAAATACATTTAAATGTGTAAGATTATATATTTTAGTCACATAGGATATTGTTTAAATTGAAACGCGCTACTGAATTTCTTCTTCATTTAAAATAGTGGAATAAAAGCTTTAACTTACTGTTATAAAGACAAGCAGGGGTTTTGATGATACGAAGTAATTCATAATAAACTGTTGCTTTCAAAATAAATATAAATTGACAGTTTCAGCCTTTAAAGAATCACACGTTAATTCCTGGTTAACATATTTAATTATGTTTCTTGGATAATATACGTAATGAAATGCAGGGGACGAAAATGATTCCTACTGCTCACAGACAAAGACAACATGTGCACTACAGAAATTTAAATGCACTATATGGTCCAATTTAATGTAGGTCTGAATGTAATGTAATCTTCAAGTTTTTCATCCACTTCTCGAATTACCGAAATATGCGAATTTTTGTACATGTGATATAGAAATGATTTAAATACATACAATCAACATAAGGTAAACAGTATTAAAGTTTACTTTTGTTAGTACATAATCAGTGAGTTTTTTTTAAAGTCTTTTTTGGTTAATCTGACCAAGCCCCTCCGTGCCATCTCAACGTCCCCTAATTTTCTCTGGGTCTTTTACCGCCCCCTGAAAGCCTCACGTTATCGCCCACTTTGAGAACTTATGGTCTAGATTTTTAAGATGCTTTTTTCAATTGGGCTTCTAATCGTATTTTTAAAGCGATCCTTATAAACCCAACTATTTTTTTGCACGATCCCATGAAAAAGCTGCATTTTTTCTTTTTATAGTACGGCTAATTTACACTTAGACGATTCAAAATTGCAAACTGTTACACAGAAAAAAGTCGATAAGCATTGAGCAACTTCTATTTTATTTTCTAAAAATCTTAATTTGACTGGAAAATGATTAGTCCAAATGTAGAAAGCGCTCTAAATTAATGCAAAATGAAAAACAATAAAATAAAAAAATATTAATATAGCTAAAAAATATTCGCGAAATATTTCGGAAAGCAGTTCACCCTCTCGAAATGTTATTGCCGGAAGTTAACCTTAGTTGCATTCATGCATAGCAGATGTGATTGATTTTCACGACTACTTCGTAAGGTCAATGCTTTTGATTTACCTTGCTGAGCTTATCGTCAACAAATAATGATGTACAGTTAATATTATTTTTACATTAAAGCATTTATATTTGCTCACATATATAAATGTAATGTAGATTTGTCGTGGTACCTCCTCCTTTGGTTGAGGTAGAGATTTCGTAGATTGTGAGGTTCTCGGGGAATTCCAACGCAGGAATTAATGGATTAAGAAACCATTAAATCAGACACGAAAAGATAACAAATAGATAATCACACAATAGTTAATTTTTATTAATTTAACGCTAGACCCGATTACGTGATCTATTGATAAGACAAGTAATTAGTAAAAAATAATAGGTACTAATCTTTAATGAGATGCAACCTCTGAAACTTTCCAACGAGAGAAATCCTCTAATATCTTTTAATAGCGACTATAATTCAGGATTATTGTTCAGAAATAAACGATTCAAGCAGTACTGGTGTGCGGCAATGTTGTCCACGTAACAACTATTCTCTATATCACTCTGACTACTTCTATATTATTTAATTTTGACGTTCATTGGCGGAGTGGATGTACGAAAAAAACCCAGAACATATCTCATACACATATCTAAAAGCTTCATCCAATTTTTTTCACTACTTTTTCTATATGTTTTTCGATTTAAATAGTCTTTTATTTTTCATCTTACACGGCTTTTAAATAGTGCGAAACGCGCTCCTTTTGTTACTATGCAAATCCTAATTTTTTGGCATGGGTTTTTTTATACAGTTTTTTGAAAAGAGCTTATCTAATGTATAAGAAAAAGAGCCAAAATTCGATAATGAAAATGTATGCTGTAGGAATATGCAGTTTTAATCAAATATTTATTAGGACATATTATTACACATATTGAAGGTAACGTAACGTGTTATTGTATTGGAAATCCATGAATGGTTAAGACCAAGATAATTATTACATCATTGATTGTTTTATTGAAAGATCAGTGGCACGCACAGGAATTTTCCAAGAAAGGGGAGGAGGGATTTTGAGGGTCAAAAGTCCACCATTCTCACTTACCTGATACGCCACCAAAAATATTCTTTTAATTTTAACTTGTCAGGAAAAAAGAACAGTAAAAATAAAATATTGAATAAAAGCCTTAATTAATAAAATAAAAATTATTTATATCATATACTAAAAAAATTAACAGAAATTATAAGAATTTATGTATTTATTTTTCTCATAATTCAAAAATATGAACAGAAAAAGCAAATTCATCATGATAGAAGTACCGTCATTTCACTTTAATCTGTAATTACAAAACTAAAAACATGTTGATTTCAGTGTTTTCATTTGCAGTCATCATTTATAGGCTTACCAATTATCCCAAGATAAAAATCTACAATGTTTCTTACGATTTTCTATTGACTTCCTCAGGAATGATGGTGACGTTGCTTGACGTGCAAGATATACCTAATTCCCTCAAGAATACACTTCAGAGTGTCAAACTCAAATGCTAACTTGGGCCACAACCAGCAAAATTTAACTTAAGGTGTGCACAAAAAAAAATCATAATATTCATAGAAGCCGCCCATCCGGTATAGTGGTCAGTGAAGCTGACTGCGGTGCCACTGGGACTGGGTTCGAATCCCGGAGAAGGCATGGATGTTTGTGTTGTAATCCTTTCTTCTGTCTGTGTTGTTTACCCCCGTGTTATACGTTCGGTGGTGCACGGGGTTTATAAATGTTAAAAAAAATATTCATAGAAACGTAGGTTTATTTCGAATAATACAATATAATAAACACATACTTAAGAACAAGAAATATTCAATGTTCCAAAATTTAGAACTGTTCGCAGTGATTACTTTCAAAACTGACCCAAGGTGAGTGTCATTAATACTATTTCTAACATGTGACTGCACAAATCAGTAAGCGTAAGTATGAATTAAGCAATAATTAATTCTATACATAATTTATACGTCTTATTTTACGAAAGCAAAATATTTTCTATTATGTGCACCATTCCGTAGTTGGAGAACTGAAACTCCTCTTATTACAAACATTTGCTCAAATCAATTGTTTGTACAGCTAAATACTGTTACTTACTTAACAGAACATCTTATTAATAAGTGGTATTTTCAGCTTTTCGTTCAAAATTAAATTATTGTTAATTATTTAATGGTTGAACATTTATTTAATCACCTTTTCTTAAAGCATTTTGTATGTATTTTTTAAAATTATTTCAAATTTTTCATCTGTAACTTTTAACATATTTTAGATATTATTTATGATAAAATACTCTATTTGCGTAATTGAGGGGTTTTCAAAATAAATGCGTGCATTTTGTTTAATAATAGCAAAAATAAATAAATAGTACAATAAAAAATGCTTAGCTAATTCTATCATTATCATTATTTTCTGCGTTGGTTTGTTACTTTATTATATAATATTGTGTGACGATATATTGGTCGGACCACAAAAAATGTTCATCTTGGGCCGCATGCGCCCCGTGGACCACGAGTTTGACCCTCCCCCTTCCGGGAGCGAGTTTGAGATAATAGGAAGCAAATTAATAGTTCAGTTTTAAGAATAGGAGAGTGTTTCATGTTCACATTCCGTTCGGTTTTGCAGAAGAAAAAGAGAAAAGAAATTTAATTTTTCTTTTATTAGAACTGCGATTATATTACCTTTGTTAAAGAATTATTTTGCGTACTACATTCATAGGATTTTAATTAATCGAAAAAAATCTAGGGTGATGTTGGGGGTGAACTCCCTGGAGCCCCTCCCCCTCGTGTGCGTTACTGTGAAAGACTGAATATACATTAAAGGCAATATATATTCTTCAGACATTCTGCTGAAAAGTTTAAAATCTGATTTTATAAATATGAATACTTCGTGCTCGCCATTGAGAATAACATTCTACAAGAATATTTTTGATATCGGATATACAGTAAACACACACGAAGGATCATTCGTGCGAAGCTTATTCCTGTTTACGAGATGTGAAATACGAAGTCACGAGGAGAGCAATAAGCCATCATAGGTTGATGACTTTTGCTTTCATAACTCGTGAAATTTGTTTACACTAATGGAAAAATGCATGTAAAGTTCGAGGAAAATAACTTAAATCTATATGCAAATCTCTCTCAAATCTTCCATTGCAAAAATACTGTTTACACCTAAATTTCTTTGATGACCTTCTTGATCAGGGCATTTGAAAGTTTAGCATGACCTCATTTAGGGTCGCAAAAATATAATTTTCTTTATTTTTTGTTCCATTAATATTATGTCCCCCAAAATAACTAATTTTCCAAATCTTTTTTAATATTTAAATACTTTAATTAACTGAACAGGATATCTAAGCAAAATTTATTTTCAAAGGATGTTTTGGATGATTTGACCTGAAATTTGTATTTAATTTATCTGATTTATAGGCATACATATATATTACATTTTTTTGAATTTTCAAAATTTCTAAAGGTATTCTAAAGTTAACTGAATTTTCAAAAACTATGATAATTATGTTTCTGACTTGAATGTTGAAGATAAAAACATTGAGAAATCAGAAACTTAAAAAGATGGAAGAATAATAAGCAACGCTGATTTAGTACAACTTTTGAATTTACATAAAAGTGGAGTTTAACCAGTTTTAAGGTCAGTCTTCTGTTTACTGTTAAGCTATATCTTATGGAAAAAAAAAAAAAGGTAGAAGTTTTAAATCAATTATAAATAAAAAGGTGACTTACTTAAAGATGAATTCAAAAATGCTTAAATTATGATGAATCAATGAACAAAAAGAAAGTTATATTCTGTTCAGAATCCCTTGAATCTGCTATGAGCTGTAAGGCATCACTTGCTAATTTATTTTTGTTCCTGCTTTATATTTTAGAATAGATTATTGTATATATGTACCGTGTGTCCATAATTAAACTTGAAATTTTCGAGCAGTCTGTAGTAAAAACTATACCGTGGAATTGCATGAAAATTGGGTAATGACAGAATGAAATGATGGGAGTTTTATCGAAGGAAAAAAAACGAGTTTCAAAAACCACCCTCAGGTGGCGTATCATAACTTATTCAGAATATATAAATAATCTACAAAAGTTTACAAAACATGCTCGATATGCTGTCCCCCATTGTCTGCCAGCATCTGGAAGCGTAAAATCGTATCTTCGTCTGTTAAA
Organism: Trichonephila clavata; assembly: GCA_019973975.1. Taxonomy (NCBI): domain Eukaryota; kingdom Metazoa; phylum Arthropoda; class Arachnida; order Araneae; family Nephilidae; genus Trichonephila; species Trichonephila clavata. Next base: position 87,491 of record BMAO01001350.1, on the reverse strand, counting down.
AGCAACATGAACTGAGGAATGTTACACACATGGCGTTCTATCATGCTTTCTTTAAGGTCGGATAGAAAAATGATGGGATCATGGTAGACCATGGCCTTGAGGTATCCCCGCAGCCAGAAGTTGCAAGGATTCAAGTCGGGGGATCTAGAAGGCCAAGCTGTCGTAACCGCTTCAAAGACCGAAATTTCCACCTAGCTTCGGTAGCAGATTCTCTATTTTGATAAAACAATTTCACCAGTAAAACCATTCCTGAAGAGTCAACATCATCTTCCTTGACTTGGAAACGAGTATGACTGCGATTCGCATCTCACAGATGCGAGTTGCTGTGCGTGGTTAAAACTATGGTTAAAACATTTGCATATGCCAATAGTTTCCATTGTGTAACGCCATCTAGTGGTGGTTTTTGAAGCTCATTATTATTTTTTTCTCGATAAAATTCCCATCATTTTATTTCGCCATTACCCATTTTTAGTGCAATTCTGCTGCATAGTTTTTGCTACAGACTGCTCCCAAATTTCAAGTTTAATTATGGACATTCGGTATATTATATGTTCAGCTAAATTGCCTATTCGTGCAAGAGTTAATTCCTTATTCAAAAATAATCGTTTACTTTGTTTCGAGTATAAAAACAGCCAGACTTTGTTTTTTGAAATTTTTTTCTCATATATAATTATTTGAAAATGAATGTTTTTAATGCAAAATAAGCCATGTCTGCAAAGATTTATTTGCCAATATGCAGTTTATTAAAGAAAAAGTATATACGAGAGTTCACCCTCACGAAGGCCAAACACGAGGGCGTGTTCGAATTCCATTTGTTACTTCCACGGAACTCTGCTTTTGACAACGGATATTGACTTTTAAACAATCATTTATAGCCATCAAACAACGGTACACACATATCTACGCATTTTTAGAATACTTTTTTTGACAAGTTTACTAAGATTTAGGTCTTCTCAGTTCACTCATTAGCAATCATTTTGAATTACATTTAAGGGTAGATCCTAAGAAGGTTTGCTTTCACAACAAATTTCGCTTAGTTTGCATAATTCCTTCATTGTGTACAATTTTAGTAAACAATAGTATAATTTTGAATTAAAATGGTTGGTATGGGAAATACTGACTCATTTAATTTCTGTCGCATAATTTTTAGGTATTTAACACAATATGAACTATTTTTGATAACCCAATTACGTTTAATTAAAAATTTTGGTTATTATATTATCTGAATAAATACTACTGATACAATACATTTCTTAATTAATACGCTAATAAAAATATGAAACATATTTAAAACAATTAAAAATTTTAATTTATAATTTTTTAAATAATTAATAGCTGTATTTGTTCTATAGGCACAGTCTGTTAAAGAAAAAAAAATACTTGGTAGAAATTTTTTTTATATCAATTTGTCCTATCAGTATGTAAATTTATAGATGTTTTCAGTGAGTAATAATAAAAACAGAGTTAAAACTAATAACTTAAATTGATTTTCCTTAATAGTAGAATTTTTATTGATTTATGGTACTTATCTTCTTTAATTAACGAATATATATTAGCCATATCAAGTAATTAAAATTTTAGTATGCGAAATTGAGAGAGAGAGAGAGAGAGAGAGAGAGAGAGAAAGAAAGAGAGAATTAAGTTTGCAGCTGAAGAATTTGATTCAAAATTTAACATTAAGCCCTCAAACTGTAAATAATTCCTCTTATGCATAGATGTCCATGCTTTAAATTGTTCTTAACTAGGAAAAATATAAATTTGTTAAATCTCATTATATAGTTCTGAACTTAAAGCATGATGACAAACTAAATTGTGAGGGTATTATTTGTTGCTATTTACTATCATTTCGACAAAAGAAGTAATCTTAGCAACGAATATAAGTGTAAATGTATTTGATCATCATCAAATATCTAAAATAAATCATCTAAATGCTGAAAAAAAGCAGTGACATCACTTTGATTCAGTTATGGATGGATACTTTTAGATCGCGTTTGGCAATAAAAAACAAAATTCGCATCAAAATTTTTTTTTTTTTTTACGATAAATATATAAATCAAATCTTAGTGAAACATTTGATTTTCTGAACTCAGTATTTTTCAAAGTATGATTGATTGTCTCTTGAACATTGACATCACTTTCCTCATTCTTAATAGAAGCTTAACTAGTTATCGAATTGACACTAAATACACTTTATGTTAATTTTAATAACAGAGACGTCAGTGTAATAATTTATCAAAGTCAATTGAATATAATCGTATAATATTCTTAAAGCAGATTTTAAAACTTAATGCTCTTCTATTTTAAATTTGCTTCGAGCTTAAACAGCCCGAAGAGCTTATATTACTATGCTTTTCGAGAATAAATTTGATATTTTTTCCTTCTTAATTTGATTTGAATTTCCTCGTATCACCTATCAATGCCCTTTCATTACATTTATTTATATATTTTTTATTTTATTTCTTTGTCGCGACCCAGAGGTTCTCGGGTGTGAGAAGGTTCGAGAAAGAAGCAGACATGATATTAGAATAACTAATTTTATTCAAATCTGCCCTTCAGGTCTTGGCATGTAATCAAGACAAAGTTCCTGAGTTCTGAGTTGCAGGGAGCTGCTCAGCAGAATTCCGGCAAAGGTTGTCTTCCAGTGGGTGCCTTCCCATTGTGGCCTTTGGGGAAATGAAATGGTGAACCTTTTAGCAAAAAGAGGCACGAATATTCTCCAAATATCTACTAGACCTCTTCACTCAGCAAAACTTGAAATTGATAGGATTTATAAAAAATGTTTTCAAGATGCTGCCACCACTGCTGCCAAAAATAAATTATGGAGGGTGCTATTAAAAGTTAACTGTGTCTCGGACTCTTCTCGTGCTGCTGCTGTGGCTGAGTTTAGATGATTGACTGGACATGATTGTCTTTGCTCTCATTTGTTTCGTTTTAACCTGACTCCCCTTTTTGTGTCCTTCTGGACAAGTCATGGACGCTGCTTATCTTAACGTGTGCTCTGCACTTGAGAGTTTGAATTTTAATGTAAAGAAATATTGGAGAGCTCGTTGCCTAATGACCTGATAATTAACATTTTACAAAATGCACTTTAATAGCTAAACCTTGAGAGCAATAAGAAATTTTATCCCGAAATTTGATGACTAAATTTTGCAAAGTACTTATCTGGCTTAAATCTCTTGTATAATCCGGCATACAGCCTGCTAGCTCGTTCAACTGCTATGTTGATGCCTTACAATCTTCCGGTGGATTCTCCTTCTATTATTAATCTTATGATACGCGATCACCAGTCGCTAGCACTTGGGTTTCAGCTTACGATCAGCTCTTAATCATTACATCGTCTACTCAACGACTGGCACTTAAAGAGAGGTTGCATTTGCATAAATTAAGTCCTCACTACGGAAAGCGGCTTTTAAACTAATATCTCATTTAAGGAATATTTTCCCCAAGACGATTTGTTTAAGTCCGAATAAAACCCGTTATAACTTGAATAGATTCAAGTGTATATTTGGCTTATTTTGTGATGCTTTAGGACTTCTTGAAGTTCAGGGTCCCTATGCAAAACTATACGTCATCTGCGATCCTTTTAACCCGTTCAGGAACATGATCACATATCACATATCTATCTATGATCACTTCTAGCAACATGGTATCAAATGTGAGATTGCGTTTTCCCCGTTCTGAGGCCCGTGATAACTCTGGTGTTTCGGCATATTTTATTATGTAATGATTTTATATGAATTTTTACATGAAGTTAGGCTTAACCGTAAAATTCACCTGGTCCTGAACGGGTTAAATGGACAGAATGTAGCATACGTTATCAAATCCTTTTCTAGTGGTAACTCATGGCAAATAATTGTGCGGGACTCATAGTCTCACAAATCGACTCCAACGATTACCGCTTTTCGGCTAAATGTGTAATATGGTGGTAAGCCTAGGCCTAGGGTTAAGTACGAACATGACATACTAATATAGTCTTGCCAATTTTGTCAGTTCGCCTATAATTCGAAATTTCCAATTGTTCGGAGAAAATATTAGGATCAAGATTTGATCACTTACATTACTCAGATCATGATCTTATTGAGGCCAAGTCCGGAACGAGAAGTCCCCTCCCAATCCTAGGTCCAGGTCCAATGGACTCATGCGATAAAACGTCCCTGGGCTTATAAATCGATTTCAGGTCTTAATTTTTTTCTTATAAGCAAACAGAATAATATATTTTTGACATTTGATGATAATAGTTTGATAAAATAAGTTTGTTTTTAAACTTAGATTGTAAGCCTGCTTATACATTTCAAAGATATTCTGATCAGAGGCGTAAAGGAGAACATTAGAGCCCCCTGCAATGTCAGGTTTTGCCTTTAATATTTTATAAATTGGTTAAATACGTACATGGGATCAGTCAGGATTCGGAACCCCTAGAATCCTCTCCCCTCCCCTCAATGCAGGGGTATACGTTACATGACTGGTTCTGATCGTAAGAAAGAGTAAAAGAGTGTATTTTAATGATTTTAGGACATCTCTTTCAGCACTGTTTTGCATCATGAGAATAATAATAATAATAATATATATATATATATATATATTCATACAACACAATCTTTGAAAATTTTCAGTACATCACGTGAAAATGGATGGACAAAGCCTTTTGAACAAAATCTTTCAACATATTATTTGGGAAGTAATATAAAATATTTTTAAAACCATTGTACAGAATTTTAAAGTAATTACAATTATGAATTTGGCCTGCATGAATTATGTTATTGAAATTTGTTTATTTATGAAAAGAGTTATAACCAGTGTCGTAAAATCAATGGTTAATAAAACGGAAGACTGCTCTTTACCTAAAGACAGAAAAAAAACTTATGATGTAAAAGTCAACGAAATTTTAACTTTCTTAGCTGTTGACATGGCAGATAAAAATTTTCAATTAAATTTCTCTAAGAACTGAATTATAAAGATGTTCGAAGGAAAAAAATATTCTTCACTTTACCATAAATCTCCTTATCTTTAAATTAGTAGAAAAATTTACATAATTATGCTACTTTTCAAATCTAATTGTGTTTTTTTTTACTTTTAGATTGATGAAAAAGGATTTTGTTAACGACGAAAACAGAATTCACGTCATTTTTAAAATTATTGCTGAATGTGGTGAGTTGGTTTATTGTTTAATGATGAAGAAGTAATGATTCGTTGAAGGGTTTTTTCAAGTTTTGATTGTATGAGGACAATTAGACATACTTCAGCTTCAAAATGCACGTTAAATATTTTAGATCAGGTCATTATGAAATGGTTTGTGCTGCCATCTATCCATAGCGTTTGAAGTATGAATAACTTATGTAAATTTATACTTTGGTAGTTTTTAGCTAATAAATTGCTTATAATTGAAACATTTAAAAAATTTTATGAGAAACAAATTTCACGAAATATTTCTTCAACTTTACCTAAGATAAAAGTTTATAATTCTAACAAAAATTCTAATAAAAGGACAGACATTTTTAGAACATATAAATACTTTATTTTAATGTGCCAATTGTTTATAAACTGTTTTATTCATAAAATGATTTTTAAATTTTTATAATTTACTATCATGGAAAAAATATTGGTATAAGAGAAAAATAAATTTTCTTAAGTGAAAAAGTTCTCTGTCTAAAACTAATGCTTTTTGTGAAAACGTATTTGTTTGAAATGAAAGAGAGACTGAATACAAATGCATTCTATACACCTACTTTTGATACAAACCCAGATACTTTATGGAATAAATATTATTAAAGAAGAAATAGTTGTACGCAGCAAAATATTACTAAATATGACAAAGTTATGACTGATTATAAAATTTTGGGATATCATCCATAAGTCAATGGAAATAACATTTTATAATAGTCCTGAATTTTAATGTTATCAAATTAAATTGTTTCTGAAATCATAAACCATGACAAATAATATTTATATGTTGCACTATAATTTTAAAAAGAAAATGGTGAAGTGCAATATTATAGAAACTCTGACTAGATTTAAAAACGTAATATGTAAAATGCCACTAAAACATCATTTTTCACAATTTTGCTAAATAATAATATTAATAATAAAATGAATTTAGCAATTTAGAATTCTAACAAAAATTCAAGCCAGGATAGACATTTCTGCAACATATAGCACCTTTTTTTAACGCCAATTATTTTTAAACCAATAATTATTATAATATATGAAATAATATACCTTTTTTTAAAAAAAATATCACATCAAAGTTAATAAGATTCAGAATAATATTCTTCAGGCCTTCTTACGATTTAATTTTATTGTAGCTTTTAATTAAAAAAGTTACAATAATTGTAAAAATTAGTATTAACTCTTTAGTTATATATAAAGAACAGGAACTCTTGAAAATTATAATTGCTATAATTTAAATTAGAATCACACACACAGAATGAAAGCCATGAGTTCTTTGATCAACTGAAGGAGGAAATAGATAAAGAAAGGTACAGTTCTTAGAAAAGAGAAATTTTAATTTAAAAATTTGTCTGATTTAGAATAATATCGTTGAATTTAAAAATATGAATTTTTGGATAAACTTGAAGAAGAAATAAATTAAAGTATGTTTTAAAGAAAATATCAATAACATTACAATGATCGAGCAGGGTAGAGTTATTAATTGATTGCTTAGGAATAAATTTTGTTATCTTGCTTATTATTATAGAATTCATAAGAAATATCCCCATTTTTAATAAAAAATAATTTTTTTATGGAGAATTGAAAACAAAGCTAGAAATATAGTTTGGATAGAAATATTGTATCATCATAAATGTCACAAAAATCTGTGTAAAATATCAAGTTTAATTCATTGCAGGAATGTAAAAAAATAAACACACACTCATTTTTAAATCGTGAATTTAATCAATATTGGCTCCGAAATCGATTTTCTGAAAAACATTTTTTTTTATTTAAGAAGAATAAACTTTTTCTTTAAAAAACATATTTCCTTACAAATGAAATTATTTAATTTAAATGTGTATTAATTACTGTGTAAATTAACAGATCTAAAAATGCAGTTTTAAATATGCATAAATACTTTTTAATATTTAAATAGATGGCGACACTATGCAAATTCATTCCTCATTTCGGGACAGGTTTAGAAATGCATTATACACATACAAAAAGAGAGATGTCACTCATACAAAGCGATTTTTTTTTCATGTGAAATATACCGCCTCTTAAGAAAACTCTCATATTTTATCTTTCATTCTCGAAATATTTTTATGTGATGAAAATCATTCTTCAATAATTCCTTGCCCAACTTAAAAATAAAAATGAAAATTAGCTTAATTGAATGAAATTCTTTGAGAAATGAAAAATTAGTACCCAATACCTTACGAAAGGCATTCTTACTTTTATTTTTATTTCTTTGCAAAGATTTTTGAAGTTTTCAGTGTTTATTCCTTCGATTGCAATGTTACAATTTAGACAGAGGGTATCATAAACCTCTAACGCTACTAACTGAAGACTAATTTTTACTCGAGATGAATTATATTTTATGTGTTAGAAAACAGTGGCGTACAGACAGTGCTAGTTTAAGCTCATTTCGGGGCCTCCGCGCAGAAGACATACAGGCCCCTTGGCACTGGTGAATCGAAATTTATAACCAGAAAATCTATTTAATTCCAGCTTATCCGGGTCCCTGGGCGCCCGCCCCAAGCGTTCAATGGATAAACCGGCACTGCGTACAGAGAATACTTTTATGGAAAGGGTTTATTTTAAAAACATATATACGAAAGCGGCGAATAGTAATCTTTATGCTGAAAATTAAAAATGTATTATTCCATAGGAGGGGTGTGAACCGCGCACGTTAAACCTTACCCTTGAATGCGCCACTGTCAGAAAATTATGTTTTAATTTCACCTGAGTAGTTGAAAATATTTAAGTTTTCTTTGTTTTAAGAAAATTTAATTATTTCCTTATGCACACATACACACACATATATACATGCTAAAAATAATCAAGAAAAATAGGAAATTTAAATTACATGAAAAGAATATCAATACAATTTACTAATCAACATTCTTCCCTTGAGCATATTTGAAATTTTCTTTTCTTACTTCATATGAATCAAGAATTTGAATTCAGATTCATAAGGAATATAATTAAATCTGGGTATTTGGAAATTCTGGCGATAGACTCAGGTAAATAACTTCAAAAAGATATTCTTTTTGTCAAAATTTTGAAATAATAAAACGATTTTCAATTAAAATTTTACAGTAATAATACTTAAGTTTTGAATCGGTTACTAATGTACAAGGATACAATCTCGAGAATTAACACATCATTCAATAAATCCCGGGCCTAACATATAGATGGCCCTACTTCTAACTTCCTTTAGTCTAGCCAAGTAGTACTAACTTTCAAACGGCACGTGTCAAAATTTCATGATAATATCTCGCTTAGTTGAAAAGTTAGAGATTTTAGTGAGACAACTTTTGTTTACTTAGAATCCATGGATGAAAAAAAAATTTCGTGAAATAGTGCTTTTTGATGGGAAAAACACTGTTCAAACAAAACAATGCGCTTCAAATTACTTTCTCACCCACCATACAGTACAGATATTGCCCCCAGAGACAAAAGCCAGTATTGGCTTTTTGAACACTTAAAAAAAATGCTACTTCATTTGGCTCAAATAAAGAAGTGATAAGCGATGTTGGAACCTATTTTGAGAGCAAATACAAATCGTTTTATGAAAAAAGTATTAAGGAATTAAAAGAGCTTTAGGCTGAATGTATCATTCTTGAAGAGGAGTATCTTGATAAATAAAGTTCAATTTTGCCTAAAACTTGTTGTTTTATTAGTTAGGCCCACTTATTGAGTGATGTGTTATTTGTCTATAGAATCACATCTGCACACTTCTTGTGCATGTAGTCTATAAGTGCCTCACATTTCTCCGTGAAAATAGTGTTTCATAAGTTTAACAATTAGTTTTGTACTATCTCAAAAACAATTACCATAATAAGTTGAAGTCTTTCTTTCATTTCAAGCACTAATTCTTTGTTTGTATTTTAAATTAAGAAGAATCTCAAATCGTGGTCAGTAAAAAAAAAGGCATCTCATTAAAAGGAATACAAAAGTGTTGTTTTTCTAAATTAATTCTATTTGTTTATGTGATAGAGTTGTTGTTCTTCCGATTAAAGTTACGGCTCACGAATATATTGTTAAGAGGAAATTTTTAACTGGTGTTTTTTAACACAGAATTAGTTGTATATCTTAAGGCAGAGTATACATTTCTTTAAGGTTAGTATTCTGTTCTTTATCTATAAATATTTTTTAAAAAATTCGAATAAAATTATTTTTTCCCCAGAAGTTGAGTTTGTTTTAATTGAAGTGTGATGTTTAGTAAAATGTAAATAACATTAAATGAATTTTATAAATTTACTTAGAGTGAAAGAGCGAATTCAAGACGAATAGTTTTTGCTGAAGTATTTTCAAGTCTTTAATTATAAAGTCTTAAAATATTTTTCATAAAAATCTTCTTTTTAATAAACATTCTATGAAAGAATGCTCCTATTTAATTTTTTTAAATACACAACAATCGGTCGTTTATCTTTGGTTTGTCTCTAAAGTACTTACCATAAGAAGAATTCATGAAGAGAATTTATGTCAATGGAATGTGAGTGTAAACAGGAAATAAATTGATTAGTTATGTTTTATCACCTTTTTCAGAGTCTAAAACAATAAAAAACATTTAATGTTTCATGGATTTCCTGGATTTATGTTCCAAATACATTAACAATTAGTTTTTGATATATTCCAAATAGAAGTATTTCAGTTTTCGAATAAATAATATTTGTAGTTTTTCCATTGTATGAATTGTTGTTATTATTATTTTAAATTCTCAAACAATAGGAAGTTATTTCAAATACTTTGTTTATAACATATCTAGTATAAACTATAAACATTCAGCCAAACACATGCCATTTACTTATCTTTTTTAAGGCAATGTATGCCCTTTTTTTTTTCTTTTGAGGAAATTACATTTAAACTTTCAAAATAGACTTTTATTTATCAATACAGAAAATAGTTTACTGAAAACAAATTTTGCATAGGATATAAAAGAAAAATAAGTAAGATGTTACATTTTCAACTACATAAAAATTTGATATAAAATTATATTTGATTAAATTACATGTAGCAAACTGTAAATATACATACAAATTTAAAAACTTTCTTTTTTTTGTTGAAAAAATCGAATAAAAGCCAAAAGTTGCAGTTTATCCTATTTGCTTTGAAAAAAAAAAAAGTTTACTTAAAAATATCTCAATATACTTTTAATAAATGGTCCCTTTGTCAAAAAGAGAATACAATCTTATAGAATGATATTTGAGAAAAATATATATTTATTAAATATTATCAATAAGTATTATATTCATAAAACAGAATTTTCTTTCCCTTTCCAGCTTATAATTGTGTTTTTGTTTATCTTTATCTAATATCCTATAGAGTTAAACGTCACTTTAAAATATCTTTGCAAACACTGTACTGTTAGTTCTTGTAGTTTGTACTATATGAATACTTAAATTCTAAACTGTTTAAAAATTGATTTACTATTTTAATTTTCGTAAGAGCTTTCTGAAACATATTCAACTGCAAAGTTCTCTTTTTCTTTCTAACTGACGGATTATTTGCTTACTTCACACTACAAAGCTACACGAAAGCTACTGGCGATGGATCCCCTAAGTTTAAAGCATGTTGAAGTGACGAAAATAACACCTGAGATGCATCCCTTTCTCCAAACTTCCACACCATACCTACGTGAGAAATCAGAGCTTCGGCAAATCTAGCGTCCATCAACTTCTCTAGACGGCGGGTCTTTAATGTCTAGATTCAAACTCACGACTTGATATATACAATATAATGCCAGTCATGAATTAACAACTATGTTTCCCCAGTTTCCACGACTTTTTTTTTGTAGCTTTTAAAGATATTCTGAAATTTGATGTAAAAATAAATTCATTACAATATATTAAAAAATTTTTTTTTAAATCGAAGACAGATAAAATAATTCCCGTGCACCGCAAGTATCACACGGGGCTTTTTAATGTTTGAATAAGTTTTTAAAGTTTAAGGGGACATGGTACGTTTTAAGCAAAATTTTTTAATTTAAGGATTTTCAATAGTTTTTTGGTTGCCTCCTATGTGTGTATACTATGTAAAACAGGTTTTGTGCTCAAAATTTCATAAAAAGGTAGGCATTTAATTTTTTAAGGAAAAAACTTCAAATTTGTGAAGTGATTTTAAAATGCTACTCCTCTTACAGAAATTTACGTACACACATGAAATTTGATTTACAAGTACCTCAAACTATGCATAACAAAGATTGGTATGGGTTTTGCAATAACGTGATTGGCATTCGTACAATACTTCTTTTTATGAATGTTTATCGAAAATTCCTTAAGAAATGCATGCATTCTGAGTTCAATTATTTTTTTAAAAAAAAATAAGCATTGCTTTGATTTAAAAATGCATACCAACTTTTATTCCATGTACTATCAGCAAGGGTAAAAAAAATTCAAAGCATTTGGCACAATAGAAAAAAGGCCTTAGCATTTTAAATGAAGACAAACAGGATATTTTATCTTTCCGAGATAAGTAAGTTTAAAGTTTTGATTTGCCATAGGGATGTGAATAAAAACGAACGTAAAAGCTATCATAATTCTGTATTTTTTTAGTTTAGAGCTTTCAAATTTTACCAGGTTATAGAGAGAAAAGTATGTGAAGAATAATTTAAGCTAAAAAAAATAAATTAAATTTGATTTTTTGACCGATTTTTGTCAATTGAATCGTGCTGTTTCCTATAAATACAGATTGTAAATGTATTCGAAGGTTTACTCCTTAAATTAAATTTATTTCATACTTTTTTTAGATGTTTCCTATAGTTCAGTTATTTCATATTTCAGTTTGAGTAAAACTATATGAGATTTAACGATATAATGCATAATAAAAAAATAATTGTTTCCTATAATTAACAATTAATGCATAATTTTATGTAAATAAAAAACACAAAAAAGACACGCAAATGTCACATCGAATTAAAAAATAGAATTCACGAGAAAAAAGTTCTTCGTATATGTGAGTTCAGTGTTTTTTTTTCTTCCTAATTTTTTTAAAACCCTATCATTTGTACATCTTAGATTCATTTTTATATTGAATATTAAAAATCAAAACTAGAATTAGTGTAGATAGGTACCAATATTCAAAATTTTTAAATTTTAAAGAAATGTTAAATTAAGCTTCTAATTTTTCTCCCGAAAATGCTTTATTTCAAAATATAAATCATATTTAAAAAAAAATTGTACAACTGAGTTTTTAAATATGTTTTTAGAGAATGAACCAAAAGATTTAACTTATTTCTACTGAATCAAGAATTATATATAGTCAAACGAAAAAGTTTTAGTCTGTCCTACTAAAATTTTTCAACAATTTTTCATTACTTTTTGACGGAAATCCGAGAATAACTTCATTAAAAATTAAATTAGCAATTTCATAGCTTCTAGTTCATTTCTACGTAATACCATTAAAGTTGTTTGCGTGAAATTGCCCTTAAATATCTTTTTGGGATCTTGAGATATCATCAATTTTACAAAAATAGAGGTTGAGGAAAATGCTTTTCAACTTTATATCCGGTTTATTCTCAACAAAAGCCAATTATCTTAAACACTTGTGACTTTTTCCTGCTACTTAAAATATTTGTTTAATCTCGTTATATACACACACCTGCTTGAAAGAGAAATTAAACAGAAATTTCAGTTTCAGAATATAAGTTATTTTGTGTATTTCTAAGTGAATAACGGTATAATTACCGATTAACTTTTTATTATACTGTGCTATTTCGTTATCTTTCTATATTACGAAATAAATTAGATACTGGATAAACAGAAAACATAGTTTTCTCTCTTAATAATAATACAGGATTTAATCAATCTAAAATTACATTTCCCCGTTCTAGAAAATTCTTTTAGGAAATTATTGATTTTTGAAATAAACGTTCTCCAAGAGGGATTTTATAGAAAAAAATGCTGCAATTTTTAAAAGTAATTGCAATTGCGTCCTGCTCTAATTGTTATATCGGGAAAAACTAGATAATATCGAACTTTTTGAAGGAACTAAGAATTTCTTGGGTACACCTTTTCTTTTCCTTAGTAGCTCAGAGTCAGAAGTTTCACCTAGACTTAAAATAGATGACGCAAAATTCATATGAAAGATTAAGATAATAAACAATTATAAATTTTAAATATATGTATTTAATAACAAGGCTAGCATAAAAGATTCATTTGTTTTTAAAAATACCTTATTCAAAAGCATTACACGTACACACATGAAAGATATATCTGAAGAACCACAAACTTACCCACTTTGTATTGTTTATACCACCCCCTTCTTTGTACATCCCAGTTCGTGACTACCTAGACCAGCTGTTCTTCAACTGTGGTTTTTGAACCCACGGGGGTCCCCAACACCTTTCTAGGGGGTCCATGAATGTCTCTCCTTTATGTTGTTTCCAACTTTTGCAAACTCTGAAAGCCCTCGTAGAAGAATTAAAAGATGTGCCATCTTAGACTGGATCACTAAATTGCGCCTAGGGAAAAAAACTCTACTTGAACATGTGTTTCGATAAAGAATATTGATTCAGTTAGTATTAAATTAGTATTTCGTAACATATTTTGATAAGATGTGTATACTGTTTTCTTAAAGCTAAAAAAATGTTACAGAAGTCTATATAAGTAATAGAGGCTATGGGACTATTTAGGAACCCTTAAATCACTCAACCATATGTTGGAACTTAGGGTGATGTATTTAAAATCTTGGGGAGGAGGGTTCTGCAATGTCAGGTTGATACATAAAGGGCGGCGATGGAAGTTTAAGAACCGCTGACCTAAAAAAAAAGAATTTCCGTACAGCTGGATTGGGCATATTGGTAAGAATGACTTAGATTTCCTACTCTGGCTTCCTAGATCCCCTGATTTAACGATCTGTGACATCTTCCTATGGGGTACGCTAAGGACCTAGTACATGTACTCCTACTGCGGCAATTTTTTGTCGAACTCAAAGATTGTATCAGTTCAGTGGTGCAAACAATTGACAGGATTATACTACAAAAATCTACGGAATTAGCTCGATTATCGTCTGGACATGCGTCGCGTCACCCAAGGAGCACACATTGAACATTTGTAGATGGTGTATAAACGTTATGAATTTGTGATCTTTTCATATATCTTTCAAGTGTGTACGTGTAATACTTTTGAAAATATAGCCTTTTCAAAATGAATTGTTTATACCATAGGTTCCCAACCTTTTTTGAAATGGTGCCCCCTTTTCTAGTGAATGTTTCGATACCACCCCCTCCTACTATAGAGATATAAGAGTGTACATAATACTTGGTGAAAACAAGAGTTAAATTTTAAAAAATATTCTATTACCAATAGAATATATTTTTAAATTTAATTTTTTTCTAAAGCCCCAATTTTTTTACTTGTATATCTGAAATAGCTATTGCCACAAATATATTTAACTGTGTAATATTATATATTTTAGTCATAGATAGGATATTGTTGGAATTTAAGCACTTTCTGAGTTTCTTCTTCATTTAAAAGAGTGGCATAAAAGTTTTAGCTTACCTGTTATAATGGCAGGCAGGGGTTTTGATGATACGAAGTAATTCATAATAAATCATTGCTTTCAAAAAAATATAAATTTACAGTTTCAGCCTTTAAAGAATCACACGTTAATTCCTGGGTAACATATTTAATTATGTTTCTTGGATAATATACGTAATGAAATGCAGTGGACGAAACATTTTTCCTACTGCTCACAGACAAAGACAACATGTGCACTACAGAAATTAAAATGCACTATATCATTCAATTTAATGTAGGTCTGAATGTAATGTGATCTTCAAGTTTTTTTCATCCACTTCCCGAAATACAGAAATATGTGGATTTTCGTACATGTGATATAGAAATGATTTAAATACATACAATCTACATAAGTAAACAGTTTTAAAGTTTACTTTTGTTAGTACATAATCAGTGAGTTTTTTAGTCTTTTTAGACTATATTTGGTTAATCAGCCCAAGCCCCTTCGTGCTATCTCAACGCCCCTTAATTTTCTCTGGGTTTATTTCCCCCCAGAAAGCCACAAACGTCCACATGGAGGCGTTATCGTCCACATTGAGAACCTATAGTTTATACTAACCCTGTGCATTGCAAATTAGATAGTGAAAAAGTATTATTTTGCTCGTTTTACAAATTTTCTTCACCCTTAAATCTTAGTTCATTATATTTTATTCGAAAAGCTTTCCGGTTGATAAATAAACTAAATTGTGTTATATATATATATCAAGGGTGATCAAATGAAAGGTACGAAACGACATAAAAATGAAACAGTTAAATATTTGCATATTCGCCAAGGGAGAATGTAGCAAGACATCTCGGGATGCATTGGAGACTCTGACTGGATCGGATCATGCTCGGGTGCCCGCATGCGCAGGAGAGAGCAAAGGCTCTTGTAAAAAGCGGCGTCCAAATGATGCGGCAGTACGTATGAGGACAGGATGGCGTTCGCGTTGCAAAATTCTACGATTGAGGAGCAGCGAAGTGTTATCCGATTTCTGACAGCGGAAGGTGAGAAACCGGCAGCTATTCATCGGAGGATGGTGACCGTTTACGGGAGGAATGTGTCTCTGACAAGTCTGTCAAAAAATTGAGTGCGAGTTTTCGTGCAGGCCGTGAGAGTGTGGGTAATGACCAGAGACCATGCCAGGCATACACTGTCATTACGAGCGATCTCATCGACAAGGTAGACAACCTAGTGAGAAGTGATCGGCGTGTCATATTGCGAATGTTGGCGCTGAAGGTGGATGTCAGCTATGGAACCGTGTAGACAATTGTTCACGACAGGTTGCGATTTCGGAAGGTGTATACCGCTTCGGTTCCGAAGCAGCTCACCGACCAGCAAAAGAAATTGCGTATGGGACTAGCACTGCAACATCTGTTTCGGTATCATAAAGACCCCGTTTTCATGAAGCGGGTCGTCACAGGTGATGAGACCTGGTGCCATCACTACGAGCCAGAGACAAAGCGGGACAGCATGCAGTGGAAGCATGCGTCGTCACCTCCCCCTAAAAAGTTCAGAGCCGTGAAGTCAGCAGGCAAGGTATTGCTCACTGTCTTTTTCGACGTTCAAGGTCCACAACTTGTATAATTACTCGAGCACAGAAAAAGCATTAACTCCGATGTGTACTGTGAGACACTCCGACGCCTACGCAGGTCCATCAAGAACAAAAGACCGGGGCTGCTACCGGAGGGTGTGGTTCTGATCCATGATAACGCGCGTCCACACGTCTCCAGAGTCACACAAATGGAACTGGACAAGTTCCAATGGGAGATGTTGGACCATCCGTCCTACAGTCCGGACATGACACCCTGCGATTTCCATGTGTTTGGTCCACTGAAGAAACACTGAAATGAAAGCGCTTCAACTCGGACGACGTACTCAAGGACACTGTGAAGGACTGGGTCTCGTCACAGCCACAGGAATTCTGGGACAAGGAATCCTGCGCTTGTTCATCAGTGGGATCGTTGTGCTCAGGCCTATGGTGTATATTTTGAATAAAGTCTATATTTGTACCACCGTGTCGTTTCGTACCTTTTCATTTGATCACCCCTTGTGTATATATATTTTATATACACTGGTGTCCAAAAGTTAAGCATAAATCGTAAAATGCGAAAAACATGGAGTAAATATTCGTAAAATTATTCCAAAGTCTTCCGGGTATTAATTGGGGAAGAAGAAACATTGGGTTTATGCAAAACTTTTCAGTCGACTACGTCCTACGCGAAACACCGGAGCATGTCGGAACGCGGAGAAACCGATTCACGCAGCATAGGCAGTTCGGACAAGTTTCGTGCAACTGCTGTGCGAAGGAACGTTGTTAACCATCAAACAAGGTGAATGATGGCACAAAGACGCCGACTGGACATGTTTACGCAAGGAAGAATTATTGGAAGGCTGGAATCCTCACGATCACAAACCGAAGTGTCTCAAATTCTGAATGTGGACCAGTCTGGGATCTCAAGACTGTGGCAGAGGTTTCAAAGAACGGGAGATGTTACCCGAGAACTAGTATCAGGTCGACCAAGAGTCACAACCCCTCTCCAAGACCGATATCTGGTAATAAGTGCGCGACGTCAGAGGGGCAGTACTGCCAGAGCACTGGGTTCGGCGCTCACAGTCGCCACAGGAATACGAATTTCAAGACAAACTGTTTACAGGAGACTCAATCATGCTGGCCTGTATGACAGAAGACCAGCAGTTTGCATTCCTCTCACGTCTGCGCATAAACGCGCTCGTTTGAACTGGAGTTTGAAACGTCAACATTGGAGTGTGGGAGAGTGGGCCAATGTGATGTTCAGTGACGAGTCCCGGTTTAGTCTGAGTAGTGATTCTCGGTGGGTAACGATATGGAGAGAACGTGGAACATGTTTTGAACCAAGAAACATAACGAGAAGACATCATTTTCCATCAAGGGGAGTAATGGTATGGGCAGGTATCATGATGGACGGCCGCACAGACCTCCATTTCTTTGACACGGGGTCTGTGACTGCTCAAAGATACAGATACGAAGTTCTTGAGCTTTAAGTTCGCTTGTTTTGAGGTTCTGTCGGTCCTGACTTCATATTCATGGATGATAATGCGCCATGTCACCGAGCGGTGCTGATAGATGACTTCCTTGAAACGGAAAACATCCAGCGTATGTCGTGGCCGTCGAACTCCCCTGATTTAAATCCTATCGAGCATGTATGGGATATGCTCGGGAGACAAATTGCAGCCCTTTCGCACACACCAAGCTCCGTTACAGAACTGAAGAGAGCTCTCGAAGAAGCTTGGAGAGCTCTTGGAGAGCCCACAACTCATTCATCATCTCATAACAAGTATGGTAAATCGCTGTGCAGCATGCCTGGCTGTCAGAGGTGACCACACGCCTTATTAAACTGCAGCATCAGAATTTTATTTAATGTTTTCTTTCATTTTTTCTTTAAAGTGTGAATCCTTGCTATGCTCAGTTTTCTTTCAAACTGCTACTTTGGATAATAAAATTAATTATTTTCATTCTTTTGATTTGCTTCTTTATTTTATAAGCATTTTACACTCGCATATCACGTTTCCCGCCATTCTGATTTACAGTTCCTTCTTTATTCACATAATTATCAATTATGCTTAACTTTTGGAGACCAGTGTATATATTATATATAATCTATCTATCTATCTATCTATCTATCTATCTATCTATCTATCTATCTATCTATCTATCTATCTATCTATCTATCTATCTATCTATCTATCTATCTATCTATCTATCTATCTATCTATCTATTCTATCTATCTTTTCTATCTATCTATCTATCTATCTATCTATCTATCTATCTATCTATCTATCTATCGCAGTAAATAATTAAAAAGAAGACTAATAAATCCCAAGAATCTTAAGATCAGACCGGAAGAACCAAGAACATGCAACCATGGCAAACCAAAAAAGAGAAATGTAGCTAGAGTGGAAAACTATTATGATTTCTCGAGCTGTCACTGGTTTAGGACAGTGAAACAGGATTAAACAAAGTTTTGTGAGATCTCAACCTTCTCCTTCAGCAGAAATTTTTTCGACACAATAGCTCCCAATATAAAATGAAAAACATACACAAAAACCTAGCAATATAATAGTAATAAAAACCAAAGATGTATTAATTAAAGACAAAGTAAAAAATTGAAATAAGAAGAAAAAATAAAATAAAATAAAATAACCAAATATTATAACAAAACTTATTACAATACTGATTATAAGCATAAAAGCTTGTATATACAATGTCAAAAACATTTTTTATATAAGTCATTTATAAGTAGTAATTTTTAAACATAACTGAACTTAAGTTAAACAATTTGATTCGTAGAACCGTATTTATTCGGATCGAAGCAGCAATTTTTTCAATTTAAAATCGTGTGTGGCTAAGAATCGAAAGAGGAAGAATTCATTGGATGAGGAAGACTGAACATGAAATTGACGGTTAGGGCAATTACAGGTTCATGTATGTAGTTAAAAGTTTTTAACACTAGTAAAATACATTAATTATTCCCTTCTTATTACTTCTAATTTTAATTTTTTACAATTTGATATATATATCGTTTATCAATAAACATTTTTATGCTATTAATTTTTCACAACGACGCATTGAAAACTTGGGGTGAAACTTTGAATTATTAAAATTTTGTTACTCATTCAGATTTTGCGATGGAAATGGAATTGTTTAGTTACTTATTAATTATTTGATTTATACCATTCAGTTACAACGTTTAAAATCACCTTACAATTATTTTCAAGACGTTTTCTTTCTTTTGATTGAAACTTTCTCTCTCCCTCCTTCCCCCCTCCCCCTCCCCACAATCTTTTATGTTATGTTATTTTTCTTTAAATTTTCGAGTGAAAAAATGCTTTTTAAAAACCTATTTAAAATTTGAAGTAAATTACCATTCTTCATAATTTTCGTTCATTCCTTGAAAGGTTGCTCAATTTTTTTAAAAACTTAACTAGATAATCAGTGTCTGAAATCTTATATAATAACCAAAATTAGTCTCATTATTTGCAGCATCAAAGTTTTAAAAACAAATTCGACCCCAAAAAACACGTTTCGCAGCATCATTATTTCCTCAAAACCAATCTCAACAGACGCACTAAAACTCGATACACGAATGGGCCTGCATTATAAATCCATCAACACAGACTCGAATAGCACATAACAGCTTGTCTTCAAACTAACAAAACATTCCAAAGCAGCGGCAGGTCTTTTTTCTGCTCTGTCCATCGCGGTGGAAACATCACGGAAGTTCCATTCACCAAAAAGAAGCCATACTTCCAGATTAACATCTATATTTAAATCAAACACTTAGTAACAAAGAGAGTGAAAATTTCGAAGATGATAACACACCGCAAACGGATGTTAAAAATTGACCTACATTAGAACGGATCCTTATTTCCCGTTCCTTTGACAACCTATAGAAAGTGATCGTTCAGAGGAGAGTGAATCTATTGTGCTGGCGCCTCTAAAGAGGCTTCGCTGAGGCGCAGTGGGATGTTTCGAGACTCAGCAATAAAAATGAAAAAGAGCTAAAATTAGGTTTTGATAGGGAAGTGTAAATGATTGTGTATTTCATCAGCTTCATTATGTTAACTTTGACTTTGTTACAAAGTGAGTATGTCTGTAAATAATTGAAACGTCGATTTGAAAATCAGTATTAGATACGCTCCGTATTCAGATTGAAAGTAATCTAAAGATCAAAATTAAATTCCCTGTATAACTTTTAACTTTTATTTTCCGTTACATCTTCAAGTATTAAATCTAGTGCCCACTTCTTTCGAGGAACAGATAGCCCTAAGCAGAACTATTATCCCCAACCATTAATTTTTATATCCCTAAGAATCAGCATTAACTTTCAAGTATAACCCATAACTAAGAACGGTACTTAGACATATCTGGACATAAGTGTAAACCACTTAGATTTTCACTTTGACACATCGGTCTCTCTCAGAGAAAGAACATGGAACCTGTAGAGAGAGATCTGAATAAAGATCATGCTTAAGAAAGTTTGATTTTGGCTCAAAACACGATATATATATATGTGTGTGTGTGTGTGTGTGTATGTAAATTTTTGTTCATATATGAGCATTTGTATATAAATATTGTGTGTATGTTGTGTGTGTTTGTATTTGGAAAAATTTATGTATGTATATATAAGTATATATATATGTGCATAAATGTATGTATGCATTTAGTACATGCACAGGGTGATTATAATTAAAGTCCCATTTTCAAAATGCTGTAAAAAGGAATCACTGGTCAGATTGACTTCAAATTTGAACTGAATATATTTAAAGGAGAAAGTAACTGTATGGCATAAAGAGAAAAAAATGTATCAACAAATGGTGCTTTTAGGGGTATACTAAGCAAATTAAAATGCACCCGTGCACGGCACATTGCATTTGTTATAAAAACGTGGAGTATGTGGTGTTTTCCTTATATTGCAATTGAACAGCTTGTCATGAGACTTTTTTGTCTCAATAAAGAATTGCGCTCTTCTTGGGAAGATTGTTTACAAGGATGACGAATGTACGCCAACAGTTTTAAAGGAATACCAGTAATTAAAGGTTATAGTCCGATGTCTGCCACGGGTCTGCCTATTGATATACTTTTGATTTTTTTTTCACATGCCAAGCCTTTTTCTCCTTTTTCTAGTATATTCAGTTCAGATTTTGAAGTCATTCTGACCAGTGGTTCTTTTTATACAGCATTTAGAAAGTGGTACTTTAATTATAATCACCCTGTAAAAACATTTATATGTAGCGTTTTTACTAGAATCAAACATGGAGCAGGGACCTCTTTTTCCGGTTTCAGCTGAGTATTGAGAAAACATTTTTTCTTTTTGTTTCACATTTTATTGAACACACATAATGTAACAAAATGAAAAGCAGCAAAGCAGATATACACAGAGTTTTGACGATGGAAAAAGCGTTATCTTTTTTCACATTCCAGAGATCTCAGCTTTTACTAGGTAGTCTAGAGGTGAAGGCCACGGACTCTGGCTGACGTGTCATGAATTTGATCCTAAAACCACTGAAGACATGCCGTGTAGAGAGGGTCACTGCATGTTAAATTCGGAAAGACTCAAACGTCCTCCCGTTGGTGTGGAAGTTAAAAGAAGGAGGTGCCAGCTCTCAGATGCCGTTCTTGTTACTTAAGGCGATATGGTATTATCTTCTTAATTTTTTTTTAATATTTGATATTTGGTTTTAATTGTATTTTATAAAGGTTAATATTTAATAATAATTCCACACAAACAATTTTTAATTTGTTGCAAAATGTTTGTAAAACTTAAATTTTGTTAGCTTTTTTAAGCATTTTTTAAAGGCTTTTTTAAATATGTCTCTTTTCTTTCAAATTTTTTTTCCAAGTACCTTAAAGTGTACTACATAAAACTGTGCATGGGTTTTTTTCTGCTGCTGCTCTTTAATTTTTTATTAACTTTTATATAGTTAAAAACTTCAAAAATTCCCAAAAAAACATTAATTTTGATTTTGAAATTTTTTAGAAAACGTACTAAACATGTTAGAGCTAATTCCATGCACAGTTTTACAAAACATACATTTCAGAACATGTATAAAAAATTTCAAACCCATACTTCACTTATCAAAAAGCCTTAGAGTTTTGAATAACAGTATATGTACAAAAACTCAACATGGAGAAATATGAGTTTGAAGTTTTCATTCCATGAATAGCATGATGTAATATTCATCGAATAGTCTGATACATTTATGAAATGTTAATTTGCTTATTTAAAACTACTTACCATAAAAAATTGCACAAATGTAGAACAATTGAACAGTATGCTGCCATAACGAATATATAGAAAAAAACGAATGAAAGATCAATATTTCATAAAACTTTATCTTAATAATTATAAAAAAAATAAATACACACACTTCAGAGCTAATTCCATGCTCAGAGCTAATGCACAACATGTACAAAAGATGTTTATGCCTTTATTTTTTATTTCCATGATTTTAAAAGCCTTCGCATGTTAAATATTGTACACGAATAAAAGCAAAATCAAATAGCAATTTATAGGTAAAATACATCAAAATCTAAGAACTGTATATGTGCATTTGTTTAAATAGATATCTTAAAATATTTTAATAATAAAAGTGTTGAATCTCGCACACATGGGATATATATATATATCACCAAAAACAAATATATAAAAATGGGAGAGTTTTTCTATTCTTGCGAATTAGATTTTTAATTATCTGAGTTATCAAAATGAGATTTAGTATTTGTGCTTTGGGAGAATCCGTTTTGAAGTTTTAATTTCATTCATAATAATATCATAAAAAGCACACACACCTTTTAAATCTTGACCAAATCCATTTGATCTTCAGTAAATAATTCACAAACTAGAATTTTTGCATGAATTGCACAATTCTTTCTTAAAATGATTTATTACTGCATATATAATGTCAATCTCATTGATGCGCATTAGAAAAATAATTAATTCATTTTTTATCAGGCTCTTTTCTAACAGATAATCTGAAATGTAGGCGTGGTAGTTGCTGTTTAGCATCAAACATTGCTCCATTACTTAATGAAAAATGCAGGTAAAGCTTTGATATTTTGCAGGCATATTTATAAAGATTCGGGGTATCAAATAAGCCAATAAAAATTTTTTCGACAGTTTAATGATTTTTAGGGTACCATATCGTCTTAACAATGGTTTAAAATTACGAGGTCCGTATACTATACCCCTGGCGCAGGTTTATAGTGCGACGTTTATATAACTCTTCTTTCTCAGCCTTTATACCTTTTCTATCGGAATCTTCTAGTATTTTTGATAATCATTTGATTTCCCGCATTTAATAATTAAAATCGGTGGTTAATGCGTCAACGTGGAGGTTTTTGTGAGAGATAAAGATGTGGTTAAAATGGGATTTCCCATTAGGGGATAAACTGAAAGAAATAATTAACATGCGATGCATTGGATGACTAAAAATTTTATTATAGATTAAAGAAAAAAATCCCCATTGAAAAAAAGATTCAAAATAGAATATGTATGTATAAAATTTCATAATTTGTGCTTTAAAATATACTACTAAAAATTATTCACTTAAGTAAAAAGTAATTACATAATGATACAATTTTTTTTTCAAAACCGAAACTCATGAATTCTATATATAAGGACAGTTTCCTATGAAAATAATCACTTGGTTTTCCAATTCTGATTATCTGGGGGAGGTTACAAGAATTTAAAAATTTTATGTACAAAAGCCCTGTTGGATGATTGCACAAAATATTAATTTTTTTAAATAAATGAATGTGGCAGAAGTTATTGAAAAAATATTTCACAATGTTTTATTAGACAGAAAATAGCTCCAAAATGCAGGGTGAGCACAAAAGATGAACCGATTTAAAAAAATCATATTATCGAATCTACTGCGCATGTTACAATACGTGAAACATGAATGTTAAGAGAAATATACCAAGTTTTTTTTTCTGTTACAATGTTCGATGTGTGACCCTCTTGTTGCATGACATGCGTCCAATTTGTAAATCAGTTCGTTCCATACATTTTGTTGCACCACTCTATCAATGGTTCGTAATGCTGCACAAATGCTTACTTGTCATCCTCTGTTATTTGTTGTATCAATTTCAAATCATACGGCTTGAAATTTAATTTTTTTTGTAAAATTTTCTGTGCTTTTTCTTGGGGCATTCCAAGTTCACAGGCGACAACTCTCAAAGACTTCCTTGGATTTCGAATAAAACTCTTCCGAGATTCTTGGTCGGCCGCAAAACCATCGGAGAATTGATCTGATACCATCGCAGAATGCACCTGTTGGTTGGTTCTTCTTTTCCCGAAACCATTTCTAAGTGCTTGCATCGAAATAACTGAAAAAACCCCTCTTCTCTGTCATTGTCGCCAAGTTTGAATTTCAATCAGAGCGATCTTGAATGTGCTATTGATGAGGAAAAAAACTTGGTACGTTTCTTTTTACACTCTTGTATCTCCTATTGTAATAAATGCAGTAGTTTCGAAAATATGGTTTTTTAAAATCGGATCCATGTGTGTGTGATTTATACTCTCTTTGTATATTCAACACATAGATAAGTGATACAAAAGAGCTTTGGCCATTTTAACCACTGAATATTTCTCTTAATATGCCTGATAGATTAATGTATAATTATGAATAGCTTTTCACATCATATAGTATATTTATTTATATATAGTATAATAAAATAAAATAATAAGAGACAAAATTGTATATATATATATATATATACTTCTTCACTAATTTAGTTATACTGTGTCTATTATTTTTTAGTGGGATAATGGGTGTGATTTGTACTACAGACGATATTAAAAGAGGCTATAATACCCTATTCAACAATAATCTCTACTGTAATTACTACGAGTTTCATTGAACTTTTGTCAACTTCTAAACTGTTTAATACTATTTAAAAATGCAAATACGATGAAACAAATACGTGATGATCCCAAGATAGTTATTTGATTTCAAATTGTTATGTTGTTTAAATTTAACAGATCAAGTGATATATTATACTTAATTATTTAATGTTTTTTTTTTATTGAAGTGGGCTACTATTATGAAAAAAAAACCTGTTAGAATAATAATATTGTAACAATCCCTCAGTCTGACTATCAACTCCAAGGATTCCATACTTGAGATTTTATGACTTGAACCCATTCTTACAATCAGGATTATTCGCGAATGGAATACCACACACAAACACACACAGAAATAATCAAATTAATGATTTTATTGGAATTCTATCTCTACTCAAGGGTTATGAGGAGGATTAACTTACACTTAAGTTATTGAAATTCACTTTTCTAAAATTTTTGAAAACACGTAGAAGACTAGCACAAAACGACAGAAGTTCCAATGTTTGCAAGAATGTCTTGAATCTGACGTTCATAAATATTTATGAAAGAGCTTACCAAAAAAAAAAAAAGAGAGTTCACTTTCCAAACTAATAAAAACTAAGGTGTAGACAAGGAATTACTTACCAGTAGTTCAATTTAATTCTGAAACTGGAAGTTAAAATCTCATGATTGCTAATTGCTAACTTTCTCAACTAACTACGCGAGTAACAATTCTTAACTAACTACATATTCCAACGTTCATCTCTATTGTTCACTCATTTGTGTACCTTAAAAGCAATCTGTGTATTCTGTTTTCATTGTAAGGATGTGGCAGCTAAACTCTAAGTAAAACTAAAGAATATTACCCCACGCTAGAACCTAGCGAAATAGCCTATTACAACATTAAAGAAAACAAGGGAAATTCTCTATAATTCTAGATAGTCTTAGATTTTTATACATACGTATTTTCACGACTCTTTGAACTGAATATCATGCGTAGTGTGATGAATTTTTACAACTGATGGTCGCGTACTGAAATTGAAATATATTTTATAAAAATAAAGCAAAATGTGATAGAGAAAATAATTCAGTGTTTTTTTAATTATAAAAGCACTGGAAATAAATATAATAAAAATCTAATCCATGTCAGTTTAAGAAATTTAAAGAGCAGAACAGAGAGAGTTTTATTTAAATAAAAAGGAAAAGAATTGAAATAAATGCTTAACTATTTTGAAATAATTTAAGTAAATTTAATTAATTTTTCGATTACAAACATTATTTAATGTTATTGTTTTACAATTAATGCTACTCATCTAAAAGCATTATAATCGTAAAAAATTCAATTTCTTTTATTTATTAGCTTCAGCTTTTTCTTTAACATTATTCCAGCGAATCCTTTCATTTTTTACACAAGTAAAAGATAAACAAAATCGATACATAAAATTGACGGCATCTGAATACTTTAACAACTTATCGAGAATAGCTTCATTTTGATTAAATTTGATTTTTTTAACAGTACATTGACATTACCAGATTTCAAGTACTTATATCATGTTTTTTTCACGTATATGTGGCTGTCACGTTAGTGAATAAACATTATAGAATCACTTCTAAAACTTCATTAACATCTAAAATGAACAAAACCTTTTCAATATCCCCTTCATTCACACTACATAAAAGAAATGATCTAATTTTACAGCCCAACCTTTGAAAGCTGATGGTCGAGTTATTATAGGAAGTGAAACAAGCTATTAACTGTCAATCGAGTATTATAAGCAAATACTTTTTTTCTGAGGATGAATACTGACGTCAAGTAAATAGTTGATAGTGACAGAAACACACAGTTGCATTTGTATGAATAGAGAGTAAATTTCAACAACTCAAACAACTTTCATTGTTTAGTTCAGAGGAAAAGTGAAATAAGTTTTTCATCGATATTTTGTAAACAACCCTATGGCTTTAAAATGGTCTAAACTCGTAACGACCAAGCTTTCTATTGACTTGCATATAGTTAAAGGTCAAATACTGAACACTTGCTTATTATAATTCTAATAAAATTCGGAATTTTAATAATGAATGTTAATATCTGAAGTTATTTATTACGGATCAGAACGGTAGGTAAAAACCTACGAGTAAGGATCTTTAAAAATTGTAGTTAATTAGTAAGAAAAAGGAAATGTTTATATTATAATATTCTAACTCAAACGATTTAAATGGAATATACGTGACAATTTTAAAATTTCGAGAGCATAAAATGATTAAATTTGAAAATGAAACGGAAAATAATTACAAAAGTTTTGTAAAGAATAAAACCATAAGTAAAATTCGAGCTTAAAATCCATTAAATACTCTTTTCATACACAGACAAACGTTTTATAAAACATTTATTATAATTTATTTAAATCAATAATTTCTAAAAAAGTATGTTTATTTTTTAAAAAAAATACTTATTTTAGAATACTTTATTTTAATTTTTACTCTTTTGATTCTTTAAAACTTTATAGAACAATAAAATCTAATGTGTAAATGTTCTGAGAATGGAATAAAAATACTTAGTTACATAAAACTTTATTGATTTAAATTCATATAATACTATCATGAAATTAATATATAAATTTGTTAATTGTATTTATCTCGCTCAATTATATGGTATACATTTATCACAAAATTGTTAAATATTGAAGAATACGGAAAAAAGCATTACAAAAAATTCGAACTAATTTTAAAGCGATCGAATTATAAAAAAAGTATTTTTAAACTAAGCTACATCCGAATTTTCCCAAGTTACGACAGATTATTTTTTAGCAAAATATTTGTATTTTTTATTCAGTTTTAAATTTGGATTTCGTATTTATGTAGATTAAAATAACCCAAAATTTAAAATTTCTCATGATTTGCAAACATTTTAAAATCGTAAGATTATTCTCGTGTTTTATAAAAACTTCTTCTCTTTGTTTTCTTGAAAGATTTTCTTAAAAAAAGTGCTAAAGACAAAACTTCGTTTAAAAATCATGATAAAATGTATAATTAGTAGTATTTAAACGGCAAATGGAATGATTAATGGTATTCTATAAAAATAGCCTTTTGAGAGCTTAAATTCTTTCACCAAAATATTTTTAACGTTTGGTTAAGAAAAATGGAACAAAAAACTCAAACCAAAAATATAAAACTGGCACAATAAATTAAACCATTCGTGGTTCGACATGAACAATGGACAATTACTTTCACAAACGAATATTTGCGCAAAATTTTTTCTGAACTGGTATGTTATTTATAAAAAAAGCATTTAAAAAGCATGTTAAATTGAGTGACAGGAATGATAAATGATTACTTTGTCAATTGCTTCCTAAGGTACACAAAGAATATTAATTTATCATTACATTGAGAGATTAAAAAAAATAGATTTTCTTTTCCAAATAACATTTCCCTCTTTATTGAATTCATTATAAAGTTTGACAGGAAATATTTTCGCACTTATGACTGAAATAAAAAGAATTGTTAATTAAAAATTATAAATAAATGTGCAACATTTTTCTTACAATCCACGGAATTTTCTTTGCTAGTTATTAAGTAATGAAAATTAAAATATAAATGTGAAATATTTTTATTGATTTCTAATTCTAATCATAACGTAAAAAAAATTCGGCAAAAATTATTCTGTTTTGTAAGTGTAATTTTAAAGTACCGTAAAATCCGGTGTACAACGCGCACCTATACTTTCAAGCTGCATTTTTTATTTATTTTAAGGTATATTCGTGTATAACGCGCTCTTCCTTCTTTAAGAAAAAATCTGAAATGTTAGTATACAATGTTCTTATATTTTGAAGTTATTTATTCCGGTATTAGGCCAGACTTTTGAAAAATTATAGTGTACTTCTAAAAAAAATCTTAGTTTTCATAAGACATGTAATTTCTTTTAAATAAACAGTTCTTCGATATGTGTGTTTCTAATTTTTTTTATGCTTATCTCTTTTGTTATTTTTAAAACTATTGTTTTTATTCCCGGTGTACAACGCGCACCCTTAAAAGCTATCTTATTTTTGTGTTAAAAATGCACGTTATACGCCGTACTTTACGGTAATTGGGCTTTACAATTAGTCTATGTCAATGCATTTTTATTTTTCTTACATTTCTTAGTATTTAATTTCTTTACAACGAAATGTAAATGTGTTTATAATGTAAAATTAGATGAAGTTTTTAGAAACTTGGCGTGTACAATTGAAAATTGTGCTTAATCTAAATGAATTATTGATTAAATGTGATCATTTTTCAAGTTAAAATTAACTTTTAGTTTTTTTAATGCTGCCGATTGATCTACAAACAATTTTTACTAATTATGTTGTATATTCAACCAAATTTGTACACTTTTTCAATGCATGTATTCTACATGCATTGAAACACTTCATGTGCATTTTATACACTTGTATGTGAACATATTCCTCTAATAATGCAATACTTATTAAGATCACTTTAGAGAAAATATATATTTATATATACATGCAACTGTATAAAAGCCTTCGAATAATGTGTTTTAGAATAATTTTGTTTACTGAAAGAATAATATTTAATATGAATTCACCCTATCTTTTGATGTTTACCTTTTATTTCAAGCAATTATAAAATTTCAAACAATTATAAAACTCAGCCTTTTTTGAATAGTTAAATAGATTCTAATATGAAAATTTTAAAATTTTAACTAAACATTTAATAATTTTAACTATAACCTTTAATATTCTACATCATTTTCATAAATATATTCTTCCTTCATAAATTTTATGATGCATAATGTGTAAAAGACATCATATATAAAATACTTAATTTTAACTAAGAATTTCTTTGAAAAAATCTTTTATCAGTTGAAGGAAAGGTAATTATTTACAAATATTTTACTCAGCAACTTATACACACACGCACTTACACACAACACACACTTTCACACGGCACGCATTTACGCACACACTTACACACACTTAGACACACACACTTAAACACAGACACTTAAACACAGACACTTAAACACAGACACTTAACACAGACACACACATTTACACACAAACACCTACTCACACTTACGCACGCACACACTTACACACACATGCACGTATGTGTGTGTTTTATTATACTTAACTGTAGCTTACAGTACTTAATACAAAACAAAATTTTAAAAGTATATTGAGATAGTAAATTTAAATGCGACAAGTTTCAATCTTCATTCTAAGTTTTCGAAAATTGCATTTATGAAGCGAAAAAAACACAAACTTCAAACATTATGTAATGTGTTACCGATTTAAAAATAGTTTATTAACCAATTCCAACAGGAAATCGTGGTTTCATCTTCCTCCTTTAGAAACCCAAACACCAAAAAGTAATCGAAAAGGTGACTAAAATCAGGAAAATCCTCCGCTGAGGAAGATATCCGCCATATCTGACCACACAGTCCATTGTTCCTTGACTTACACCACTTTGCTAGCCAATGAACTTCTCTTTCATCTGGAGGCGCCAAACTTGACACAGATTATGTTTTCGGATATGGAACAGGGCCTTAGGGCTGGTGCCGAAGTCGATGTACCTTCGGAAGGGATGCTTTTGGATTAAAAGAAGAGCAGTCTTACACCTGACCGGTCTAGCGTCACACTTACTCCAGACAACGCATCACTCGGAGAGAAGAAAGCATGGCTACTGCAGCAAGATTACTGTTAGCTTTGCTTTTGCTTACTGTTGGTAAGTACTTAGAATTTCTTTGGTTGGAATGCATATGCGCTTACTTTGGAATTGTCTGTGACATATGCTTACCTTACAATTGCAAATGATTTGAGTATTTTTTTGATTTTTTATTCTGTATATCATATGGCATTATCTCTCAAGACAATATTAATACTAATTATGCCTGGTAACATTATTTTTTATCCGATAATGTAAAATTCACAATATTATTCTAAGCGGTAAAATACTTACATATGAAAAAATCCCATTTTTTTTTTATCTTCAATTTCAGTTTGATTCTCCAAAAAGATTTTTCATCCATCTAAGTGTAAAGGGAAAAATAAGAAATCGGAAACTTAATTTTTTTTTTTACTTAAGTTATAAATGAGAAAGTGTAAAGTTAAATTTTTAATAATAGAGTAAGTGTGTAAAAATTCTTTCTTCATGGTTGACCGAACTAGGCCTTCGGTAAATTTTTCCTGTTGAAATAATTATAGTTATGGAAGTATTGAGTATAATGTATATGTTTTGTAAAAGAATAAAAACCAATCGTTTTGTAAAACGACAGGAAGCTTTAATTTTTAAAAAAAAATCGCTCACGGATGAAAGAATTCTCAAACTTATAATTGTATAATTATCCTAAATTGTCATAACTATTTTAATTTCAATTTTACATTTTTTGTTTTTGTTTTTAAAGATAAATGTACATTTTTATGACAAAATAATTATTTAATAATAAAATTTCACAAAAAGCAAAAATATTATGAATGTTTTTCACATTGTCTGGTCAGTTAAGATTTAACAAAATTTGACTGGATGTTTTTGTAAAAAAGAAAAAAAAAAAAACGAAAATGTTTTACAAAAAAATATGTTTAGTGAAAATTTGAATATTTTTTTTCTATTCTTGAAAAATGATAATCGAAATGATTTAATAACCTTCGCAGAATAATTTTCATCAAAAAATTTACAATATGACAAATTTTTATTTCTGAAAGTATTAATTTTTTTTTATTTCTCGATATTTTAAGAATAATTGAAGCTTTAGCTTAGGTAAAAAAATAGCATAATATGTTAAAAAGTGTAATGTGTCTTTCAAAATTTTAGAATTTAAAAAATTCTTGTAGAAAATGGTTGCTTAAATATTTTAGTAGATAATTATA
The DNA here is from genome assembly GCA_019973975.1 of Trichonephila clavata. NCBI lineage: Eukaryota > Metazoa > Arthropoda > Arachnida > Araneae > Nephilidae > Trichonephila > Trichonephila clavata. The sequence continues at coordinate 55,608 of BMAO01001350.1, read as the reverse complement.
AATTTTAAGTTTTTAATTATTTCTGGTTTAAGGAAAAATATCAAGCTGTTTTAAAAAAAATAAAACTTTTCTGTTTCAAATTTTAGAATAATTACGCAACTTTTTATGTGCATATTTTAATACATATAGAGCAAACGATTTTTTAAAAAGATGGAACACGTAAAATAGCTGCTACCGAAATCATATTTTCTTCCTTTCTTAATTTTAGTAAGAAAATGGTAACACAAAATTTTTACTCTTTACATTATAAATAAATAAATGAAAGTTTTAAAATGTACGTTAGACAGAAAAATTAATCTGACTGTAAATTTAGCACAAAATCCAATATATACTTAGCATATTTAGTATACCATCATGTTGACAGTGTGTGTGTGTGTGTGGAATGTCACATATTTAAATAAACAATGTTAAAAAATTTTTTAAAAAGAGATTTGATAAACATTTGAATCAAAAGTCGAAGTCTTAAACTTATTTGTAAAGTACCTGTGAAATTTAAACTAAAAAATTTTCACGTAAACTTAGAACAATTTATTCGTAAATCCAATGGTAAATACGTCGTCGTGTAAATTTAATTCTTTCTTGAACACTTGGTTTCTATTTCGTTACTGAGTTTGCAGTTTATTTTATGAATTATGGATTAGCATATGCCTATATTCATGAATTTTGGAAACGAAAATAAAGTATCAGAAGTTAGTATAAAATTATAATATATTCTTATTAATAAATGATACTTAGTTTAAGTTATTTTGTTTATTATAAAAATAATTTCCCTTGCTATTGAAAAGAAAATCAGTTCCCTTGCAACTAGTTGGCAGTTGAGTTCTCGTTACCTTGTTATCTGTTGCTTATTTTGAACTTTTAGGTGAGGGTTTCTTCCAAAAACTTACATATCAATAAGTTTCGTTTTTTGATGAATTTTGAAACTGTCATTAAAGATATTGCTGGCTGTTGAAATTATTACAAACACACCTTACATTATACATATATTATTACTTCCTTTTTTTTTACTAACGTCTTTGTCAAAAATAATAAATAGATAAATAATAAAACATGGATGTTAATGAAAAAAGACGAACAAATGACGGAGTCGGCTATAGAGCTGGCATCTAACTTTGCATTTCTGAATTACTATGTATTTAATTGTTACTATATATTTAGTTAGCTGGTATACCCGTTCTTCGCACGGGTGAATTGAAAAATTAAACAATACAGATTGAAGGATAAAGAAGTTTTTAATGAGTTAATTTTACGTGAATTGCAAATTAAACAAAAAAAAAAAAAGGCTTTTCGCATATCTCAACTGAACAAAAAAAAACCCAGATTTTTTGAATTTTAAGTTTGTAGATCTAATAGCTGATAAAAAGGATTTTTTTTTTATTTGTAACTCCCCGTAACTCTCTTGTGGGTAGATTTTTGAAAACATCTTCCTAAGCTGATCTCTGCTCAGTAAAAGTATCACATTGTTACAAATTTTGTGTAATGAAAACGTAAATAGTGTAAATAATTTATATCTGGATGAATACGTTAATATTACTTTCTTTTGTATTTATGTTACGTTAAAATTGTAATATTCGCTAGCAACGCCGTTCTGACAAAACTTGGCTCTTTTGTCAACAATTCGCTAAGTTTCTATTGAAGTTTCAATGGAATCTTAGCGAAATGTTGACGATAGAGCCAAGTTGGCATCCTTTTTGCCGATCATAGTGGCAACTTAGCGATTGATTAAACGATGCAGAAGTTGATATGCTGTAGCGCCACCTGGTGGGGAGCTGCAAAAGAGAGGATAGTACAGAAACCTTCTCCATAAAAACTACATATGCAAGCCAACTTTCATAGTGATCGGTTCAACGGTGTTGGAGTGAAGCGATGTCATATATACAAACATCTATTTATATATATATATATATTTGCAAAGTTTTGCAAACACAACAGATTTACCCGCAAATTGACTGTTAAAAATATTTTGAATAAAGCATTGATATGAAATTTTCAATTGGAAAAATACTTTTTTAAAATTAAATTTATTTTTGGTAAAAGCGCATGTGAATTTTAACATAAGCAAAATCGAAAAAATGATTAGCGATGAACTGACCAATTTATTAAAATCTAAAACACTAACCCTTTTAGTGGCTAATACCGTCATAGATCGCAGAATAAATTTTATTCTACTGCACTGCAAATTATGTATATATTGATGCAATTCATGAGAAGAGCAAGTTATATTCACATCACAGAGTAAATTCATTTCTAATTCAAACAGAGTATGATATTTGTAAATTATTTCAAGTAAAGTTGTTTTCGCAAATCAAGATGCCACTGCAATTTATTACTTAGTAAAATGACTAGACAAAAAAAGAAAAAAAATAGCTAAGTTTGAGAAAGTTGTTTGAAAAATTACTCTTGACATTTTCCACTTTGACTGTTTGGATTCGAAACACAAAGGAATTTGCACAGTCGAGTGATTATGAGGAACGAAAATTAAAATGAAAGTGAAAATGTTTTGAAAATGCAGATTCTTCTTGAGGTAAATGTTCCTCTGCAAGTTCAACATACGAAAGAAAAATCTAATGTTTTACAGAAATTAATAACGATTTAAGCAAATATTAATGATAATTTTTTAAATGAAGGTGTTATTTATTTTTTGGGGGAAAATATGCTTAAGATCAAAAATTGCACACACAAACATATGGATTTCTTATTTGGTTATATAAGATTTTCAAAAAAATTTAATTTAAATTCAAAGATTATCATTGAGAAAAATTTAGAAATATATAACTAATTATAATTTTAAGAAATAAACTACCCCTAAACTTGTTTTTTAAAAAAAAAATAATAATATTTCCTTTTGTAAAAGTCTTTAAATCGTGAAGAAAAAAAAATCTTCAAAACATAATTTAAATTAAATTGCAGTCACGGATATTTTCTTATTAAATATTTATCTATATATTTCCTTATATTGTTTTAACTCTAGTATTAGCACTATACTATCCTGTAATACTAATATTTCAGAAATTTGATACTTTAAAAGGCAAACTGATAACAATTTTTGTATTTCATGATGAAAGACCAGTTTACCAATTTTTGGACCCCCCCCCCTTTTTTTTTGCTATACATTTTCAAGGTTTTTACGTGTAATTAGTATATAAATAAAATGTTTACAAAATTCATGACTTATATATACTTATACAAAATTTTTAGCGTAATTCAAAACTTTAACCATTAAAAAATAAATATACAAGCAATTTTTTATATAACTCTTGTAATAAAATATTAACTTCATTATGCTGAATTATTTAAACATTCATTATAGTTTTTCTCTCAAGTTGTTTAAAAATAGACGCTTGTTTTTATATTACATAAAACTCATTTATAACTGTACTTTCGATTGCATCATATTGTTATTTAATAGCATTACCAATTAGATAATATGATAGATTACATTAGGTCTTGACGTTTTGTTAAAAAGAAGATAAATCACTGAAAAATTATATGTCGCCAGAGGTCTACTCTATTTTCTGAATTAGAGGAAATATAGTATTGAAAAGGGGAATGGTTTCCTCCTAATGCACGTCACCTTTTGATCCTAGGAATCTAGTACTTCCTACCCTTTGCCCTGTTCTAGTTTTCTGGCAATATGCCAATACTTGTTCTTTTTTTTTGTTTTTGTTTAACTAAGAGAAATCAAAAGCTATTTAAAAACTTTCAGAACCTGAACCATTTTCTGAGAAATTGTTTTATTAATCTATGGAAATAAGGAAATAGTGTTTTTAATTATAAAAAAAATCAATTTAAAAATATCTCAATGAAGAAAAGTGGTTATGGAATCTGAAGCCTTAATAACTAATTAATAAGAAATTTTTAATTTTTCAGAAAAGTATAGAATTTTTTTATGAAATATAAAAATTATATTGCATGCAATTAAATGCAATTCTCATATGGAGGTTGGTTTGAAAGCAAGCAATAGAAAAAAAGAGAGCTCTTGGAGGTTTTTCAAATTATCAAAGGAGAAAAAAAATTAAATGTATACATTCGTCAGATTTATTTCTCAGTAAATAATATCAAGATTCTAGAGCGATTTTGTCAGTGTCTATTTCTACATTTTACAATCTAAGTTTATCTATTGATGCTTTAATAATAAAAGTTGTTAACTCAAAGAAAATATGCCGTTGGTACATAAAAATAAATATCTGATTAATTTATTATTCTAAAAACAGAAAGAAATTTTCAGTGATGTCTTTTATTCCTGGTAAAATTTCATTAACTTTTCATTTTTTTTGTTGTTGTTCTGTATAAATATTAAATAACATGTTACTATTTATTTCTCCCAAAAATATAAAATAACGAAGTTTATTCTACAAAATAATATTGTTAAGTAACTCTCTTAACAGAAAATCATCAGAAATCGTTTTTAAAAAGATTTTTAGTATAAAAACTGATCCTAAATATTTTTCTAAATCTATTATTTGCATTCCCGTAAAACATATCTTTTATCCAACTAAAGCATCATTATTTTATTATTATTCATTTTCACAAAATCTCATAATAAGATGGGCGTATTCAATTCTTTGAAAAAGAAGAAAATTATTCAATTTCATTCTTTAAAAAAGCTTTGATTGCTAAATATAAATATATAAATTCTTTTTTAATAATTTGTTAGGACGATGTCAATCATTTATATATATTAAGAAGTTCTTTTTATTTAAGAGGAAACACAGTTTGTCACACACACACACACATTATATTCTATCTGAGTAAAAGAAAAATCAACTTATAGCAAAGCTATAAATAGATCATAATATATTCATTTCATTTCAAAGCGAGTCGTTCAAAGAAGTTGCATGACTTAAGAGAAACTGATGAGATACAAAACCTTTCATGCTAACAATTTGCACAAATTACGTTCAAAACTGGTTCCAACAATTCGTCTTCGTTTTCTAACACGTTGGCATTTGACCAAAAAATTCTTCAGTGAAAATTATGAATTATCTCATAGTGGGTCGTCGACATGTCAAAGAATCTGACAGATTTCTGAAAGAAAGTTTGAATAAAAAGACATGAGATTAAAAGAAGAAAAATATCGACTAGGAATGCATACATATTTAAAAAAATAGAGATTTTTAATTATTTTTAAAATTTTTCTTTTTAGTTGTTTAATGATAACTGTTTATATAAAAAGCTTTTACACGAATAATACTAATAGAATACAATATGGTGAGTAAACAATACATCATAAAAGCATTTGATTGATCATTATTATCTTGTATATCCCACTTTTTTTACTTGATTAAAGTTTATTTTGCTTAGGTGCCTTGAAAACGGAACTAATGAAAATAATCAATTCTTGTTATTTATTTTTATTTGTTATTATGTGCACTCTACAGTTCTCTATTAGGTATATTGAACTCACTTAAAATTATAATTATTAAAATTTATGGATTCTTAGAATTGGGGTGTTTGTTTAGCAGAAACTATTACTATTCAACAAAAAAGCTTATATAATAGATTTTAAAATTTTGAATTATTTTTACTTTTTATTTTAAAATCAATCATTAATTAAAATTTTTTTATTATTATTAGAAGTTAACAAAATCAGTACAATTTCATTAGTATCTTACGCAATTCGTAGATTTTTGCATAATTTCTTTCACCAACTTCCTTTTTTACATTATTATCTTCTCGCATCGTGTTATACATTAATTCAAAAATTGCTCTCTCCACGTGATATAAATAACCCTCAAATACTAAAAGTATGGATTTGAAAATATGAGTATATCTAGAAAAACCTTAACATTATTTTATAAGAACATAATTTCTATTTTCTTTCACTGAAACATTTACATTTTCTCGTTTTGATCAAAAAGGAATTAGGAGAAGAGGTTATTTACCTGAAATAAATAAACGATACATGAAAAAAATTCTTTGACTGCTGCATTGATTTAATTAAGTAAAAGTTTTAGAAAATACCTTTTTCAATCTAACCGGATGGAAAAGTTAACGTCAAAGTTAAACAGAATTAGCCGCAAAGTTTTGCAAATAACGTAGCAAAAACCAGTGATGTTGAAGTTTCGCAATAAATCAAAATAAATTTCGAATTTATTTACAAACGAAATGATAAGAGGGACTATTTTTTAAACAAAGAGGGTACGAGAAAAGAAAATTAGCCATATAAAGTATATGATTTCAAATCTAAATGAAAAATATTTTAACACTTTTCACTAACTCTCCTGATTTTTTAAAGTAAAAATTCATATTTTAGAAATATTTTTTTATTTTATTTGCCTTTTTTTATTGACTCAGATGTAAAACGTAGTAAATTTCGTAGTTATAGAGAGCAATTACTTACAGAAATTAGGATTGAAAAAATCAACAATAAGTGGATTAAAATTATTTTAATTAGCATATTAATCAAAGCCACACTATATTTAAACACTTATTAGATACGATGGAGCTATTTTAGTTCTTGATTGCAATATTATTATGTATAAAAAAAAGAAAGAAAAAATACTGTTGTAGTTGTTTTTATTATAAAAATGGAGACAAAGGGAAAAAGCATATTAAATTTTTGAAAAATTATAATAATTTACGTGAATATTATGTTAAGATTTAAAATATTCATCAACTTCTATAATTAATGGAAAACATACGCAATTATATCAATTACAATTTTGTTCTAATATTTCATATTGCCATTGCATTTTGCAAACGCAGATTTTGATGGTTTTCGTTTTAACACTGAATATTCTAATTAAATTTCTTAATGCTGTAGATTTTGTATTCCATACAACAAAGACTAATAAAAAAATTAAATATAAATTTCAAAAATTTCAAGAAAAGAAGGGTAAAGAATAAATAAATTAAAAAGGGCTATTTTAAAAAAGAATTTATAATTATTTACAATAAAATTTAATTTAGTACAAAACTGAGAATATAGGTATCAAGGAAATAAACTTAAGTTCTAAAATTTTGTTTCTTTACATACCTTTGCAATTTCTAAATTTAAGATCAAAAATTGGAAGGCGCAAAATTTTGAAACGAGTAGAATTTTTATTGAAATAACTTTTTGTAATGAATTCAACCATGCCTTTTCTATTATTTTGTGGTACATGCTTGAAATAATAAATACTTTATTGTTTAAAGCGGCGTATTTTTAGGAAGACAATACTTATATTTATCCAGCACTTTTTTTTCTTTTTCACATGATACCTGTATATGTTAACTTTAGAACAGAACTTTGAAGGAAGATATGATGTATATAATTTGAAATTATTCTATCATCGTAACTTAGAATTCTATACGTGTCGTAGCATTTTTATTCTATTGTGATTGGCATGAAAAAATCGTCTGCAGAAACTGTGTGAAAATTTTATTCGATATAAAAATATACAATTTCATTGATATTGTTAGAAACTTTCGTAGCATTCCAGTTCATTAAGAGTTCATTGCTTTCTTGTTCTTCTAAAACCATAACTGCCAACAAATTTTTTTCTTTAAAATGATATTGTTTTCTTATACGTTTGAAAATGCCTAGCACAAATAAGGAAATCAATTTATTTACGCGTTGCTACTTTTATATCATTTGATTTCGAGTTTCAAATTATTACTGAATGCATAATTTTGTGTTTTAAATTCATAATTCAAAAAATAATTATAAAGAAGTTGATTAATTACTCAAAGATTTTGTTTGAAGCAAATAGTTTTTTTGGGGGGCGGGGGTAAATTCAAAAAATATTCTTTTAATCGTTGCTGAATATCAGATATAAATGAACTGAGTATTTTACTAAGAATATCAAGAGAGATAGAGAGAAATTTTTGTTATAGATATTTAAGTAATTTTTTATTGGTATATTAAAAATGGATGAGAGAGAGAGAGAGAGATTTCCTAGCTTTTACTTAAATTTTCCTTTCGTAGCTATTTAAGTTGATATGCTTATCAGCTCTATCTCTATTCATCAAAAACCCTTCACAAAAGAAAAATTATTCCTATAAATAAATTTAAATTAATTAATAAAGTCGTTTAATGTTTTCTGCTTCTTATCAATGTAATAAATATTAATTTTCACTCTTTTAGGCATCTCAACGTGGGCAATTGCATCTGAATCAGAGGAAAATAACAAAATTTCTGGAGAGGTAAGCTGTTTAATCAAATTTCTTGAAAAACTAACAGCCTAAACATAAGTAAAATTTAAGAAACGATTGATGAAATAAAAGCATATATAATGAATTTAATATTAGAGAAAATTTTCAATATTATTCGTATTTTCAAGATGGAAGGATCTGTTTGAGGACTAAGCTTTAATTCGAATAGTTATGCAAAACTCTATATAACGATTCATTGGTAAACATATATATATATATAGTTGAACTCTCTTTCAATAATTAGTCTTTAAATCTTTAGCGTTACTTTTTTCTCTAATCCAAGTCTATTTAAATTAAACGTATACTCAAAATAGAACACGAATAATGTTCATTAAAAAATGAATCTACCAATTGAATTAAAGTTAAAGGATTAGTATTAAATATTGAATATACTAATTGAATTAAAGTTAAAGGATTAGTATTAAATATTGAATATACTAATTGAATTAAGGTTAAATGATTATTAAAATTATACCTCCTAACGATAGAAACAATCGCCAATTTTGATTTCTTCTCGCTTTTGGGAATTTTCCCTCTCGTTATTGTAAACATTTCCAACTTTTATATTTGCATGGTATTTTTTTTTAGAACTTTTCCCTTCATTCTTACTAAATAGTACATTTCGTATATTTTAAAATGATGAAAAGGGACCGTTTAATTCTTTTATGTATATTTTATTGATTCGTTAATGTATTGAGTATAATTTCAAAAGTTTGATAAATAATCGAGAAATTTTTTAGCATATTTATAACATAAACATAAATTAAATTATATCGACATGTAAAAAAATTGGAATCACATCTTAAAATCAGAGTGGATTCGCAATTCTGCTTTCTATCTTTTAGTTTAAAAAATAGCAGAAAGCAAAATAAATAAATACATGCTGATTAAAAATTAGTTACTTCAAATTTTAATTTAAAAATGAAAAAAGTATTAAAAAATAAAAATAACCGTAAATTATTCTGTTTTAAACATCTGAATATGATTCTGCTATGCATTTAGTTATTTTAATCCATGCAATAATGGAATGTCATATAATTTCTTTCAAATAAAAATTTTAAAAACCATTTGAACGAAAAAATATCATGTCTTTTAAAAACTTTAAAATTTTTAAAAAGGTAAGGGTAAAAAAAAGGACACTTGATTTTACAAATGCTCTCTATATAATTTCCGATGATATAAGATATAATTTGGCGTTTTAGAATATGTTCAGAATTTATTGATTTTTTTAATCGGTGTTTTTTTGCGACTAATTGTTTGATAAAGTTTCTCATTGCTTCAGTCGTTCTCACAGATCGAATTCTATAATTCACTTTAACTTTGACTCAATATTAAGAAAAACATTATCATTATCTTACCTTAAAGAACATATACCACCTCCATAAATAATACCTTCTTTTATAATTTTTTTAATTAAAAAATATTTTATATGAAATACACTTTATATAAAAAAAAACTACGCACCAAGAACGAGTTTGGGTAGAAAGATTATGTACAGAATAGAAAATAATTAAAATTTCAGAAAAATTGAATGATTTATTTCAGAGTTACATAATTACAAAGTAACAAGCTCAACAAGGTGTTGACCCACCTCTAACCTGAATGCAAGCTGTCACAAGACGTGGCATTGAGTGATAAAGCACCCTGATAGTCTCCTGCGATATTTCTTGCCAAATTTGTTCCAAATGTCGGGCCAGGTCATCAACATTCTCTGGCAGATGCAGTCGCCTTCCCATCATATCCTAGACATGCTCGATTGGAGAGAGATCTGGCGACCTGGTTGGCCAAGGAAGTGTTTGATAAGCTGTAAGACAGTTCATAGCAACACTTGCCGCATGTGGCCTGGCATTATCTTGTTGAAAAATAAGGCTAGGTTACTGCAAAACGAACGGTAGCTAAACAGTTCTCAGAATGTGGTCGACGTATCGCTGTGCTGTAAGTGTGCCTCTAATGACGACCAAAAATGCCCGGCTGTCAACAGAAATGACACGCAGATCTAACTCCTGGTTGAGGGCCTGTGTGGCGTGCAATAGTCAAAGCTGCTTGATCGTCTCCAGACATGCCTTCGATGATCGTCAGGTCACAGTTGGAAGAGGGATTCGTCACTAAACACTATACGTCCCCAGTGAGCGTGATTCCAACCTGATAGAGCCAAGCACCACTGTAATCTGACTCGACAGTTTGCAGGCAGGAGTGGCAGGTGGTGTAGTGATCTGTACGAGTGTAAATTTTGCTCTATCAGCCGTCCGTGAATCGTCATGGTGGACACCCGTGTACGGTTCGCACGTCTGATGGTTGATAACGATGAATCAGACGCTGTGGCAGCTGATCTGACAATCAATCTGTCCTCCCAATCTGCTGTGGCACTAGGTCAACCTCTAGCATCCATGACACTGAAATCTGCCATTGTCCGCCCATTCTTACCAGCATCTTCTAATGGCCCCATCGTTTCGGCCCATATGACGCGCGATTCTCAGATTTTTCTAACTTGTTTCTTTCAAATTCTGACGGTTGCTCGTAATGAGCTCCTGAGGCGAGGCATTTTTTCAGTCGTTGAAAGGTATCCTAAATCGCAATGCAACAGACATTTTGACCATCTGATTGAGAATCGCTTCTTAAAGACACATGCTGAGTGCACAGTTCCGTTGCACTGTAATTCCCGCTATTCATTCATTGAACACCAATTTTTAATCATTTGCATGTTCGGTAAAAATGTCTTTGCGTATGAAATTTCATTACAATCGAGCAACTCCTTCTTGGTGCATCCTTTTTTGTTGTTGTTGTTGTTATAGAGTGTATAAATGTCTTATCAGTATTTACTAATTTGTTTTGCAAACAAAAATTTAAAAGATCGAATTTACAATGATATTTGATTTGAAATAACTTTAAAAAGTTTATTTTTATATGTATTAAGGTTTTCATAATCCTATTTTAATTAATCCATTGTAGTTATTTTTTTTAAATTTGTAAACTAAAAAAGCATTTAAAACACCAATGTTGTTAACAATTAAAAGCTAAAAAGAACAACAGTTGCAATGAAGGAAAAATAATTACTTTTGGTCAAAGTAAATGAAATCGGAACTCAAATACACAATTTCCTTCATTTATTTTACATAAATAATTTTAAGCATAAAAATGAAACCAGATTTATTAATAGCATCTATTGTCTTAGAACGTAGACTAAATTGTGATCAGAATAGATAGTTTGAATCCTTATCATTCTGCCGATTAAATAAATGGGTTGATCAAAATAAGTTATTTTAATGATCTTATTGTTGCCGTAAATGATTACAATTGGGAACAAAAAAACAACAAAAAGGGATACTTCATTAAAGATCTGAACTTGTGTTTTCTTATCTTATTTGTTCTCAGAAAAAGAATGTCTCCTAAATGTGACTGGAATGCTATTTTTTGGATTTGTGTTCGTTAATTTAAGACAAAAATAAATCTGACTTAAGATATCCGACTGGTTGCGACAATTTTTTTTTTTAAAAAAGGAGATATGGGGATTTTTTTGTTGTTGTTATTTTTAGATTTGTTTAGTGCGTTTAAGAAAAATGTGCTAAAATTAAGAAGAGAAAAAGAAATGATTATTACTAAAATGGGAAAAAGTAGGTAAAAAGTGACAAAAAATAGCATAAACGTGGCCCATTCTGCACCAAAGGTTTATGAACAAATTTTCAATTTTTTCAATCTAATGTGCTGCTATATTATTCAATTTTGAAATGACCTTCAGGATAAGAGATATTTTCTTTTTTACAAAAACTAGAGCACTTTATCTCGGTTACTATATGAAAATGCTTAAAAAGACAGCGATTATATTCACATAAGGGACTGTAAATTTTGTAATAAAACAGTGATTGACAAATCTGAAGGTTAAAACAATTCTACTATTATACAGAGCTTACAGAAAAAAATTCAGTTAATTATGTTCAAAACTTTTTTAGCAATCGCTGACCCCGTTTGATTATTTTCAAAAAATCACATTTCGAGTAAACATCTTGTATGACATCTTGCTTAAAGTAATGGCATCTACTTTTACTAAAACACTTGTAGTTTTTGTTCTAGTCAACGGAAAATGATAAACTTGGTATTTTCATAAAGCTAATAAGATGGCCCATAAAATAAAATCTTTAAAAAATTTGTCAATTTTTGGCAAAATTCACAGTTTTAGGGTAGCCGGATACCTTAATTCTATGTACCTTAAAATCCAGCGTATAGCGTACTGCGGTGTATAATGCACACCTATACTTTTAAGCTGCACTTTTTAGTTTTTAGGTATATTCACCGTATAACACGCATCCATTTTTTACGATGAAACTTGAAATGTACTAATGCAATGCTTTTACGTTTTGAAGTTATTTATTCGAGGTATTACCTCAGGCCTTAAGTCTGTTTTCGCCACATGTAAGACAACGTCAACTTAACGCAGAGCACATTTTCAAACAGAAAAAAATGCCTCAATTTTTATAAAAAATTGTGACATTGTAACCCTTTTATTTGTTTATATAGTGTTTTCAAAATTTCAAAGTATTTCATAAATAACCAGTTTTTCCTTTTAACATGTAAAGGGATAGCTCATTTAGTAATACGGTATAGGAGAAAAAAATTCGAAACACATTTTATAAAAGAAAAAAATGTGGCAACTCGGATAAAAATAAGTAGTATGATAAAATAAGCGATTCTCTAAAGGATAGTGAAGCCAGAATATAATATTAATATTTGAGTACTTTTATACCTGAAAAAATATTCCAAATTTGGGTCCTATTCCTTAACATAAGCCGAATACAGCCTTAAGAAATGATATACTTGTCACGACCCTACTGTCGCTGTTGAAGTAAGAGACGTCGAATAATCAATATATTTATTAATTTTTCAATTTACTATAAATGTCATAAATTGTGGGAGTTGTCAACATAATCGCTATCCTAATTTTTAAAACAAATAATCAAGTCACTTATTTTGCTGACGATCCGAAGTAACAGTACTAGTCTGGCTTGACCAGTATTACTAGATGAATCGGACCAAAGATTATCTTCACTAACTCCATGGACTTCAGATAATAACTCGGATAATGTAACTTCTACAGCAGCCTAGCGACCAACCCTTACACTCACATCACTAGAGTTTAAATAGCACTTAAATTAGCATAAATCATGGTTTTTTTTCACTGAAAGCGATTTTATAAACATTTAACAGTTAAATATTTTTCCCTTAGAGGATTAGTCACAGAGGTGGATAGAACCCGTCACATACTTCTAGAACTACAACCCTTTTTCATGAATTATGCCATTTCTTTTAAGTGAACAGTATTTCAATATATGTTGAAGTCTAACTTTTTGAATGTTTATCTCTTTTTCTTGTTTTAAAAGGTATCATTTTTACACCCGGAGAATAATACGCATCCGTAAATTTCGGTCTAATTTTTTGAGTTAAAAGTGTACGTTATACGCTGGATTTTAATGTATGTGAATATCATAATACAAATAATTTGCTAAGACCTCAGGCCCTCTAAAAGAATTTCTTAGGATTATTTTATTTTCTTATAATTGTAATTAAATATTCTCATTTTTAATAAGTTTATTCTCATTTAAAAATTAATTACTAAAGTAATTAGCTATTGGATTTTTTTAACATTTTATTTTAATTATGATTAACAAATTATATAATTTTCTTAATTAAATAATAGCATGCAAAGTATTTTTTTTTTCAATAATAAAAATTTCTCTAATCCTCCCGCATCTGTGTTTAATTTAATTCATAATAAAAACGGAATAGAGTAAGCAGATGTCTTTTTTTTTAAAGAAAGTTTAAGGATGTTACATAACAAATGCTTCAATAAAATCTATTTTTAATATTTCTCCTTCAAAGAATGTAACACTTTATAAATTGTTTAAGAATATGAAGAACATATATTTTTTGAAGAGAAGAGGAGCCATAGTTTTTTTTCTTTCTCACACTTATTACAACTAGACGTGTAGTAATAAGTATCGTGCAGCCATCTAGTGTTCTAAATCATAAACAGAAAAAAAAGACAATTAAATGTAATGCATAATAATGTAAATAAAAAAATAACGTGGAAAGCCACGCGATAGAAGTGAAACTTCTTTGGCGACGTGGGCCGTAAATGCAGGAATAGATCTAATTATATTAAAAAAACTGCTGAGATAACTTACTTCAATCAAATAAAATTCGAACTTCATTCATTGTATGAAAATATTTTTATTCAATTTTCTGCATCATCATTTTCCAAGAAAGACACAATAGGTGTGGGGTAACTGAAGTAGGATATAAAAATCCTCGATTGTAGTCAATCAAGAAAATGTGAGAAAACTGCATCAATCGTGGTTCCGTATATTGTTTTTCCTTCTCTAGAATCAGTATTCATTGTCAAATTCAGTGTCCGTTTCAAGAATTCAATGAATAGTTTTCTTTGCTTCTTCTGAAGCAAAATTAACATTAAAGTCTCCAGTTAAGATAATCGGCTTTTAATCATCATCGGATCCAATGATTGCAGCAGCCTCTGATGTGTACAGCACTAAAACTTTATGGATAAAGATGATAAAAGCTGCGACAGAACTATTTGGTGATAGATAGACTTTCGCCGGGATTTGCTGCTAGTTTTGCTTTTTTTTTTCTTTCACGAAACTCTTTTCCTCTTTTTGCATTTGTTCTAGGCTATCTGACAAGAATTTATTTTGATTCAATGGAAATAAGAATTAATATTATAAATTTAATGCATCACTAACAGAAGTCACTGTGCTTTCTTACAAGATGCTATCCGTAGCGATTCTGGCGCGAACGTTAGTGACATATACACAATGCCCCAGACACCTCCGTAACGGGAAGAGCCATATAATAATAATATTTTGAGTGCGTTTATTCGTGTAAAACGGCACGTTTTTATTACATAAAAACTACGAAAATACACCACGCGAGTTCGTTACGAGAGTAGCAAGGTTAATGTCACCAATACCTAAGCGTCTTTCGTCCATAGTAGCAAGATGTACTTTTGATGCACAATTTCCCCTTAGCAATCGTCCAACTTTTTCACGGATGGACGCAAGTCACGTGGTATACCTTCTCACCCTCAGCTATCTCCTCACAATGGCAACGTTTCATGGGAATGGGGGAATCACTACTTCCATTCGCTTTTTCACTGTTACACCAAACTGAGTAAATTTCCTATTCACTCCCGTCAGCAAAGAAGTTTCACTTCAAAAAACAAATTAGCTGCCGAAAACATCACCATGTGGCCAACAATCTAAGGAAATATTTTAAAAAGGCTCGCTTTTGCTGCAAGAGCTATTTTGTCTACACCGTAACGCAAACATTGCAACACATATAACAGTTGACAGATGTTCCCTGGTCTGGTGAGAAAGGGAAGCGATCAAAGGCGGGCAATCATCCAACTTTTTCCCGGATATGACGCAAGTCACAGTGTTTCCCCCGCTCTCTTTTCCTCCCACTCGCTATCTCCTCACTATTGCGACGATTTGTGTGTGGGGGAATGGCGGGGGAAATCACTACTTTCGTTCGCTTTCTCCCTGTTACGCAAAACTGGGCAAATTTTCCATTCACTCCGTGAGCAAAGAAGTTTGACTTCAAAAATCTTTATAATTTCCAATATCAGAAAATAAAAACTTGTATTGTTTTAAAATACAAATGCACATTTGAAACAAACTTGTGTTTCTAAAAACCATAGGATCAGTTTAATATTAGGGTAAAGAATATACAATTTTTTATACTGTAATGCATGTGAATAAATTTTAGAACACGAAATTCGTTGATGATATTTTGAATTTCTGTCGAGTTGTGGGTTTGAGCTCTATTGCCACTTAAGCCCATCCACTTAGATAGGCTGATACGCGTTAAATCTGTCGAGGCTCAAAGTCCTTAAATTGCAGTGGTGTGGAAATTTGGAGAGTAAAGTGACCAGTTTAGTGCCATCCTCTTCATTTGAACACGATTCGAAATTACGAGATTCGTTGCCAATAGGCCTCGTCTATAACAAGGCCTTAAATTTTTCAATTAGCCTTTTTTCTATTATAAAATATTCTAAAACGCATGTTTTTTTAAATTTTTAGACGCATTAATATTTAAGTATTATTCATAGTAAAAAGAGGGTTTAATACTATACTTTGGGAAAGTTAAAGAAGGATTCGTATTATAATATCCATGCAAAAATTATAAAAAAATAATTTTAGAAATGTAGGCACTATACAAAAGTTGTGCTTTTATTCTTCCAAATACAGAACATGCGGAGATATGTTTTCTCTCGATATACAAAGAGTTGGGTGTATAAGAAATTCGATAAACTTGAGGTGGGCAGAGACTAACATTACGAGGAGTTGCAACAAATGAATTTAAGAACACACACAATCAGAGATTTATTTCTACCTAAATACATAAAAGATTCATTTTGAAGAACTCGGAAAAGCCATACATTCTAAGAAAAAAGGTCATGGTTAAATAAATACAAAGAATATGTAATAAATAATCTTTTTAAAACCTATTACTTTTCTCATAACACATGATAATAAGAAAAAGAAAAGAGGCATCTCTCATTGAAAGAAAGCGATTAAAAGCCTTAGCGACAATTCCCTGATTTCACCAATATATTCAAAGTTAAGGGCGTAACCTTGCTTAAAAATATGAATAACCATACTTTCCAACCATTTGTATTATGACACGAAAGCAGCGCAACTTTAAATCTATAATACTGCACAGATTCAAGTATGTCACCGACAACAAAAACAAAGCGTCTTTTCCAATTGCAATGCTACTAATGAACAGGCCTCTTTGATGGGGTTCAGCAATCCTCCGCAATCTTCACCCAGTTTAGCGACATCAAGTTTGCTTTCAATTCCTCCTCGGCACGTAATGCCTGTGCAATCGGGGCTACCAGGTCACAGTCATCCACACAAGGTTAATGCCACCGGATCTCTGAATTCTTCTTCCATTAAGATTTATTTTCCCTTTTCTTATTTTCTTTCGTTTTCACTCCTACATGTTCGCCTAGGGATTTCACTTTTCTCTCTCTCTTTTTTTGTGTGGAACCTTTCCGTTTTTTTTGGAGAGAGTGGATGGTAGGGATTGTGTAGTTTTAGTAAAAGTTCAGAAGTGGTTTTTCACTTTTCATCTATACTAAGACTAAAAAATTGGTTTGAAATATAATTTTTTAAAAGTGAAAATCGATGTACAGTAATACCTCGACTTTCGCGAACCTGGAACAACGCGATTTTCAAACCTCGTCGATTCGTCTTTTGTTCGAAAAAAAATAGTAAAATTGGTGAAATAGGTAATGTGATGTAAGAAATTGTTGATCTTACCAGGCAAATAAATTTAGCAGTGGATAGTGATGACATTCAAGGACTGTTCGATTCTCACATTCTGAAGCTGACAATTGGTGACAGAAATACTCATAGAAATACATGAACGGAGCAAGACATTAAGTACTTGAGTCTTTAGACCTAGTTCAATCAGAAGAACGAATGACGGTTGGGAATTTTTGACTGAAAGCCTCAGTTTAATTGAAAAATGGTTACAAATTTTAGAAAACATGGACTCCAACGATGAGCGTATTTTTTCAACAAAACAAGATATACAAAAATTATTAGCATGCTACAGGGAAATTTTGAGGAAGAAAAAAAAACTTTGAGCCGGCAGACTACTTTCTTACATTTTATGAAACCTTTTACATAAAAATATCTTCTTTTTGCGATTTTGTATTTGTGTTATCTAAGATTTTACTAAACGTTTTTTTTTCTAATTTATTTTCTTTCTTCACCACACTGTCCCAACTAAAAATTATTTATACATATTTATATGCGAAATCATACCCTGTCAGATTCGAATTCGACTTACGCGGTTATCACTCAGTCCCACCGATCGCGGGGCCACGGAAGCCTAGGGGGTAAGGTATCGGATCGAGCCTGATATGTCAAGGGTTTGAGCCCAGTACCATTAAACGACCGACCGTGTAGGGGAGCGATGCACCTTAAATCTGCCGAGAACTCAAACGTCCTCCCGTTGGTGTGGTGTGGTAGTTAAGAGAGGGGGATGGCACTAGCTCAGGTGTCATCCACTTCATTTGACCATGGTTCAAAATTACGTGGTTCGTTACCAAAAAGTCATCGTGTATAGCTGAACAATGCTAAGTTAATATTCACTCACTCACCCACCTATCGCGTAAGTTCTGGATATTACTGTACTTGAGTTTCTGGTAGTGCAGGGGTAGGCAAATTGCGGCCTTACAGGACAGTTAGATAGGGTACATTTGACTTATTAAACTGATTCTAAAGTTAAATGTACTTGCAGGTGTAAATGATAGGAAATTAGCGCAATAAACATAAATTGAGTAAAACTGCTACTATTTTATTTAACTTTTGGTTTTTATGGGGCCATTTATACCATTTCTTAGATGTCATTATTTGGGGTTCTCCAGTATCCTCCACTTCCACAATGTGGCCAACGAGCCAAAACTATTGCCCAACTCTGTGACATGAATATAATGCGTAAAAATGCTGTTTAATTTTAAAGCATTTGAGATTTTTGTGTGTAATGGCTATTTTGCCTTTTCTTTAACAAAGAATCATGGCATCAAATTAAATAATCACCTCCACTACGCTTTAACTCGCAAAAAATATGAATGACCATGCTCTTTATTATGAGTTGAAATATAGATTTTATTTTTAGCCAAGGTGTGTGTAGTTGCGAAACTAAGTTACTGAAGTGTACATCCACTTAATTCTTGAATAAATACAAAAAAATATATTTGTTTGATTAAATGCTTTAAGGCTTCAAGTGGACGCGGCAGCCTATTGGTTATAATTACACACTCGTGGCCGGTGTGTCATGAGTTGGAGCTCTAGTGCCACTGAAAACCTGCCATGTAAAAGAGCTGATGAGCGTTAAATCTGTCAAGGCTCCATTTCCACTCTTTGGCTTGATGAGGATGTTTGGAGAGGTAGGTGTCAGCTCACTTGTCGTCCTTGTCACTTGACTATGGCTTACAATTACGAGGGTCGTCGCCAGTAGCCCTCGTGTTGCCTTATAGTGCGATGCTGAAGTACTCTCATTCAATAAATTTACTTGATGGACAGCAGCAATCGACAAAAACATATAATGATTAGAAATATCTATTTTTGGTTATTTTATACATTGATTCTGATTTTAATTCTCTGGTAGATTGGTAAATACTAATTATATTTAATTATTTGCAATAGCGTGGGATGTATGTGGTATAGTATACTTCTAGAGTTTCTTTTTACAGTTACCAGTGAATAAAATAGAAAAACCGGTTTTCCATTTATAAAACCAGATTTTTGGTTGTAAAATTAGCTGTCGATTTTCCGATTAACACATTTCTCCGAAATTGTTTATGCGTAGTATACAGTAAAATAAGTATATGGTATGTTTTATGCTTTTTTTTCCAAAGTAACTAAAAATAGTACTTCTATATAAATTATATTTATAAATAAATACTCTTTCATAGCTCTTCCGAAGATACTATATCCAAACTCTGCTATTTTCGCAGAAAAAAGTAAAGTTACTCTACATCAAAATCCCCGAAATTCGGGCTAATGAGGACCGAATTAGCCCGAGTGTTTGTGAAAATGTCGGGTTATCGAGAATGGGACTAAAAAAGAATAAGTGCGAGTGCTTGTATTGCACTTGTATGTATTGATTACCTGTGAATACAACAGAAAATGAACTGCCCCAAATACCCTTAAACAAAGGAAAAGAACGTACTTTATGAAGGCATAGAGCATTTATTACATAAAAAGGAAAATTAATGAATATATAGAATACGGTAATTTACCTGACCAGACTTAACGTAGAAAAATACTTTATGAAGGTATAAAGCTGTCTGAAATGAAAATTAAGCAGCCAATTTTGCAAAAATTAAGTACTTTTGTAAAAAAATTTTTTCTTCTTAATGTAAGAAATGGATTTTTTCGGACTGCAAGGGTATAGCCGCTTTGCCGATTTAAGCACTGGACGCAGAAGATCTATAGGCCCCCTTGGCACTGGAGGATCGAAATTTATAACCAGAAAATCTGGTTAAATCCAGCTTATTCGGCAGCTTTAACCGCCCAATGGATAAACCGGCACTGTGTAGCCGAGTTATCCGGAATGCCGAGTTTTCGGGATTCTACTGTGTAATGCAATAATACCAGTCATCACCTTCATTCAAATTGTTTATCATTCGTAAAATTGATTAGTCTGAAGTTTAAGGAACCTGTGAAATTGAAAAGTCCATAAATATCCTTTTTGAGATGAATACATTTCTTTAGCTCTCTTTAATCTCGAAATATTTATCTTCTCTAGACCTTTTGTAATTTATTCAGTTTTAGCTAAAATCCCCTCGAAAACTTTTAGCTAAAACTGCTTATTTTCATTAATATATGTGTACACTTAATTAAAAAATTAATTTCAGAACTTTAATTTATTTCGCTAGAAGCTCTAAGCACCTTTTTTCTTTAGTACTCTGATAAAACTTTCGATTGATTATGTTTGTTTAATTTCCAAATTTTTGCAGAGCATCGCATTATAAATAGAAATGAGTCTTTGATTTGAAAGCTTTCAGTAAATTCTAAAATTATTTAGTAATATAAGCTATTGGATACTTCATATAATTTACTCAATTTATCCATAATTGTTCTTAACGCTGTCAATTAGTATAATGCATTTTAATACTGAACTGTAATTATAGCGAATCACCTTATGTAATAATTTTTATCTTGTTTTTAAACTTCAAAAAGTTTACATGTATATTTATTTTACCCTCTATTCAGAAAATTATGAAGCTAAAAACGTGTATTCGTGTTATTAGTGAGATATTTAAAGACGAGTAAAAGATTTCGTGAGGTAAGAAGAGAAATCAGAATATTATCTACAGATTTTTTTTCCATAAGAACTGTAATGCTATTGAATCTAAATTGTATTACTTTTTCGCCAAAGCGCCAAATTAGCGAGAACTTGCCAAATAAATATTCGCTACAATACTAGTAGGAGAAAAATCGATCCACCGAAACGTGTTTTACTTCGTATGTTTTTTATTTTTTTCCAATATCTTCTTTTTTTTATTAATTGTATTAAAATTACTTAAAATACAAAGCATACAAAAGTAATTGTGAAAACCCTTGAAACTTATTTCATTGAAACTGTTTATTTATCTTGCTATTGTATAATGCATGATTAGGTAAAAGTATTAGACAACTTCGGATGTGCCGAAATAGCTCAGTTGGGAGAGCGTTAGACTGAAGATCTAAAGGTCCCTGGTTCGATCCCGGGTTTCGGCAGGCGTACTTATCCTCGGTAGTATAGTGGTCAGTATCCCCGCCTGTCACGCGGGAGACCGGGGTTCGATTCCCCGCCGGGGAGGTTATTTTTAAAAAAAATATTTTTCATTTTCTGAAAAAAAAATTTAGCTAAATTATAATTTTGCAACAAATATAATCGAAAAAAAATTCTCAAAACAAATACAAATAAGCAAATGTTTAGATGATTTCGCTAATGTTTACTCGATCATTTGCGAAAAACTTTATTTTTTACTTTACTTCTTTGTTTTATACGTACACACATGTAGTGTATTATCACTATTATCCTCCTACAGAAACAAATTTATCGTTTGATTCTACTAAAAGTTCTGTATTTTTGGATTCCTCAGATTAATATAAAAATAATTACAATTTTCACACATCAATAGTTAAATACTTATTTTTGATTTTTTCCCCTTCGTATATATTATGTTTTTATATAGTTATTCACAGAAAATCTTTTTTTTTTGTTTATGTAAAATAATAAATAATAGTTAATAATACGTGTTTGAAAACGATTTTGGTTATTCATTTTTTTATATGTAAATTTTATTCATATTTGTTTTTAGTGGCTGATTGCTAAAATATTTTTCTTCACCTTCATGTGCCAAAAATTGCTTTTTCTTTTCCTCTAAAATGATAAATCTAGGAATTATTCTTTTTAAATTCACCTACGGTGGAAGAAAAAATTGTAAAAAATTAATTATAACTATTATTTATAAGCAAAAATAGATTGGATTCAAGAAATTTGCTTGAAGTCTGCTTCTGTAACTAAGCCTTTTACGTAATCGAAATATTCAAGAACAAAATTCCTATATTTTTTAAAATCTTTTCTTATTTAACTTACAACGACTGTAAAGCAACAATTGATTCCTTTTTGAGGTATTTACATGTTATTTTGTTTTAATTTATCAAAATGGATTAAAAAAACATGAAGTCATACACACACACAGTTTAGAAGGAACTGTGTAA
The DNA here is from genome assembly GCA_019973975.1 of Trichonephila clavata. Lineage (NCBI taxonomy): Eukaryota > Metazoa > Arthropoda > Arachnida > Araneae > Nephilidae > Trichonephila > Trichonephila clavata. Next base: position 33,175 of record BMAO01001350.1, on the reverse strand, counting down.
AATAACTATAATTAAGGTTTCTTTATTTAAAACTTCATCATTTAAGAGGAAATTTCGATAACCGCTAATTTATTTGAGTAAAAACATTTGCCTACTCAAATCCGGGTTTGAGCCGGATTATTGCGAAAGAAGAGGGCGTGTGACCCCTAAACAAATTTTCAAGGAAAAAGAGAAGAAAATTTGAATCATTCCAATGCAATGACCTTGATGCTGAAAAAATTTGCCATTAAATAGTAACGAAACAACAAATTTTATATATGTTATTGTAATATCTAAGCAAAAGATATACCATATGTATTTTTAGATATGAAATTTTTTAAAATAGTTTATGCTTCACTGTTTACAGTTTAAAATCCCTTGGCTGTATTATAATAAACTGAAAAACACAAATCAGTTCTTGTATTTTTTTTCTTTCGGTCCTGAGATTATCAAAATCATTACGCAATTTTATACATAAATTATCTAAAATATTAATTAAATTAGAGTAATTTAATCTAATTTTTCTTCCTGAGTTAATATTATGTGACTGTAGGACCGAGTGGTCAAGATCTGAACTCGTAGCCGTTGTTTCTATCGAGTCAAAGGTCCAAGCCCTGGTGCCATTAAAGAACATGTTGATGCACAGAGACGTCTTAAGACTCTTTGAGGCCCTTGGCCCATAGAAATCTTGAGGGCTTTAGAAGCCCTGGGTGGCCTCTGAAACCTCAGATCTTTAAAAGTAAACGGTACATAGCATGCGTTTTGTCAAATATTCGTTCAAACAGTCATTTGAAACTAATAAATGTGCACGACTCGAAAACCTAGGCATAAATTGGCTTGACCGAAGGCCAAATTTCGTCTAAATGAGTTGAATGATTCCTTATTTTTTTCGCCTAAACCAGGATAACGGTCATCACAATTTTACAGTCTTACCACTTTTGCCAGTTGACATGTAGTTTGAAATTCCCTTTTCTTTTTCGGAGAATATGTACGAGAATAATACTTGAGCACAATAAATCAACAGGAACATGATCTTACTAAAACAGAGTCGAGAACGAAACGAGGCCCCCACCGAGGTCGAGGCCCTGGGCCCGGGCCCAGTTGGCCCATACCTTAAGACGTCCCTGCTGATGCACGTATTATAAGTCTTCACATTGACGTAGTGAAGAAATTCGGAAAGGAGTTGCCCGTTTTAACGGAGCGTTGTAGCCTAGTACTTATGGTCACAAATACGTGACGAGAGTTAAGGCTTTGTGCGCGCTATGTGGAGGGGCTGTGGTGCATGTTAAATCTATAGAGGCTCAAAGTCCTCCTAAACATGTGGTGTGATAGTTCGGTTGGTGGTACCAGCTCTGATGTTGTTCTCGTTACTTGACCATGGTTCCTAATTACAAGTTCCGCTGCCAATTATCCTTGCATAGCTTTGGGTGAGTGAGTGATTTTGGGGTTTATTGGCGCAAGAGCCGATTTCGGCTATACTGCGCCAAACATTTGTTTTAATATCTGTGGTCTAGACGGGAAGAGAAAGAAAGAATGAACTGAATGACAAGAAAGAAGGTCGAAAATAGAGAAGGATCACTAGGGTACCCCGGGTTCGTGAAGCCCATGTTTTCCAAAGACAGTAAACCGTGGAAAAGGAAAAGATCACTAGGGCACCTCGGAATTGTGACACCCGTACTCACCTAAAGAAGATGAGCCCCCTGAGGGGTGCATAGCTTCGGAATTCAACGTTAATCAATCAATTTATTGGCATCTATCCTAGATTTAATTGATGTGTGAATCTGAAAAGTGATTTCTATCCCACATAAGAAAAGAGAGAAAATTTTAATGTTTCATTTTTGCTGAAAAAAATCTACTCACAGAGTTGGTTAATTACCTTTAATTTAAAAAAAATTGTACGAAATTGGATAGCAAGACAGAAATATTATAGTTGTGAACAAATACTGTGTTTAACCCTATTTTACTGTGCACGAAACATATATGCAATATTTTTTTAATTGTTTTTCTGTCATTCTTAAAGAATTGATTCATTACAATGAACCTGGGATCCAGCTGTAATGCTATTAACGTCAAAGCAAAAACAAACAGTTTGTATTAAACCTACGTGCCGCAAATTTTAATCGTATTCAACAAATCAATATTCTGAACCGATCGTATCCTACAACTAATAATTTTCTCATCATATATATTCTTTCTTAGAAATTTCCCTTTCGAACAAATGATGCTACACAACCAACGTCAATTTAAATCGGATCATGCTATTTTTAATCATTGCTCACTACCTGCTGAGCCACCAGTTGAGTTCCATTTTTTTCCCCTTCGAGGCAACGTCAAACTGACGGAAAAAGGGGGAAAAATCGAACACCTTTGTACACAGCGGGGAATTTTTTCTTTTATCAGTTTTCTATACGATAGAAAGTCAACAAAATATTTTTTTTATGTGTTTATTTCGGTTAATAACCTCGGCCTGCCGATAAAGCAGTTGTCTCTTTTATCTACTGGAAGAGTATGGACGAGTTTTGTAAAAGTAGGTCCGTGGCCGGCTTGAGGCCTTCGATGGTAGAGGGGGAAGACGATTTATTCCTGCAATTCTTAAGGCCGCAAGGTCAGCTCCATTTTCATGTTTTTTATGAGGATAGTCTAGTTTCACCTAAAAGGAAATGAAAACAGTGTCTGGGATTTTACTTTTTTTTTATATTTAGTTAATTTTGAGGTTTGTAATTAAATGTGTTTAGATAAATTAAAAGGATGTATAAATAGCATTCCATTATTTAAATTCAGTGTAATTGCGTGATTATCATTTCATCTTCAATTATATATAGTGTAATTTTAAAATCAACATTTATTATAATTGTTTGAGATAGGAGGTTTTGAGTTTAATGAGTAGTATTAGGTTGGTGTATATGAAAAGTCGGATTTCTTTTACGTTGGAATATTCGTCTCCCTGTTTTCATTGTGCTTTTGTTTTTGACAAAACCTTTTTGTGTTATCGTATTTTCCATTGCCAGAGCCACATTTCAACAAAGTTTTTTCTCAAAAGTGTTCTATTTTGTTATTTGTTCAGAACTTTGTAAGAATATGAATTTGATATTTGTTTAATTTTTTATATAAGAGTATTATAACTTGGTAATAGTACTGTAATAGCTGCAAGCAATATTAGTTTGTAGAGTATATTAACGATCGAAAAGTGCAGCGTAGGTTTGAGAAATTTCTATCTGGCGATTTTTCAATTCAAAAATAATCTCGTGGAAGGTCAAAACATTATGAAAAATGATGCTCTGAAAGTGTTGGTGGAAACGCGTGGGGGCGAATTCAACTACTACTATACTCCCAACTACTACTCAATTTCTATCTACTATACAGCCAGTACATTGATGAAATGTAAGGAAAGTTTAAAATTACACGTCATCACTTGTTAATCGGCATAGTCCAATATTTTTCCACGACTCTCGGACCACATACGCCAAACAAAGCATTTGCGAAATTGAATGGATTAAAATATGAAGCTTTGCAGCACCAACAGCTTAATAACCGAATCTTTAGCCAAATTTTTCGATTTTTTTTTAACGTTTATATAGAATAGTTATTACGAGTTAAACAGCAAGAAAATGAAGACAGTCTTAAAAATTCCATATCAGAGCTTATTGATTCTAAAGATCAGAATTTCCTAAAGACAGGCATCTTTGAATGAAATCTCGTTAGGAAAGGTGCATTTCAGCAAATGAATTATATTTTTTGAAATAAACAACTTTTGAAAAAAGAGATATGCACAGCTTCTTATTTTCACTTAAAAATCCACATTTCATTCGCATCAACCCAAAATATATTTCTATCTTTCTTTCTGCACTGGTAGAATTTTTAAAACATTTTATCTCAATCTGAAATCTTATTTTCATTTATTTTTAGTTATACAGTTCTTTGTTGTAATAACCATTCTATCAAATTTAATTTTTAGTTCGATGATTTTTCGAATATTTTAACAGGGAAGTAGCGGGAAAGAATAGCTACCCAAATATTTTTTCTTAGAGTTGTAAAATCTTTTCTCCATTTTCTTAGTGCTTGATGCTTCATTTAACTTTGTTTTTCACCTGAAAAACAAATGCTTTCGAGTATTTAAGATTACCCAACTATAACATACTTAATTATTTTAATTTATCTCAGGATAATTTTTGCTTTTTCCCAAATACTAAATTATGCATATCAAATATTTTTATTGAGAGTATATCTTCACGTGGAAATAATAAATGTTACTCTAATCTTAAAGCTCATTCAAAAAGTTATTTTTAAATATTTTTATTGAATATTCCATTCCCATGTAAAAACCTTTAAGCCCCTTTTTTAGAATTTTCAAAACTGAAACCTACGCACTGATCATCAGAAGTTTCAAATAGGATGTTAAAACGAATCTTTTATTTGTAAGAAGTATGAAAAAATTCAGTTATCACAATTTCATGAATTAAATTACGAAGCGCAATTTAACATTGCTGATAATAATAAATACATTGCTCTTTTAAGTAGTACATCCTTAATACTAATAATAAAATGGAAAATATATGTTTCCTTTAATTTCCTTAAGTGTAAAGCAAAATTCATTTTAAATGTCTAACTAAGATTTAAAAGTAAAATTAAAATTTAAATATTGATCTGATATATTAAGTATATATATATAATACTTTCTACACAAATCCAATTACAATTAAATATTCATTATTTCACTTATTGAAGAAAGTTATTTTAAAATCAATTTTCATTTCATATAAATGTAGTAAAAAGAAGCTGAAGTATTACTTTGAACTAATTTGGTTAATAAAATGTTACAAACAAGCCTATTTTTTGCCTTTAACAAATTTACAGAAGTCCAAAATATTTAAATTTTAACTGCTACCGCATTTTCTAAGATAAATTCTTTATTTTCCTTAAAAAAATGTGAAAAATAAAGTAATTAAGAATAAAAGTATGGTGGTCAAATTAATTTATTTACCAAGATTTCCATGATTGTATTTGGTAAATTTTATGTCATACTTCATACAATTTTTAAGGCAAAATATATGGCACATATACGTTTTGTCAATGATTATCGCAATCTGAACAGTGTGTTTCTTTAATTGTATATATATATATATATATATATATAAACTGTTTACCCCTTTAAATTCAACAAATAAATAACCTAAAAATGTTTTTTTTTTTTTTGAAAAAATTTCAAACTCGTTATCTAAGAAGAAAACTATTTACAGACTTGCCGGAAAAGCAACTCTATAATCTTCCCGTAATCGCAAAATAGGTTAAGAAAAATAAATTCTTTGTAGTTTTGAGCTTTTAGAAAAGGTGAGTGACACTTAATAATGCGAAGAAATATGGGGAAATTGACCTTACTTTTGCTTATTAGTTAGTTACGTGTTAGAAAACAAGAGACACCCACATTAAATCGGAGATTCTAGTGTAAACAAATAAAATATTAAAAAGGAAAGAAAGAAAGTAACAACTGACATTTAATTTGTGCTCACGGCGCGTAAACTCTTTTAGAATACAAATTATTTTCCTAAATACAAAATAAATTACTTTTTCTGTAATGACATAGCTTAAAATAAAGTTTGGAAGATCCATTACATGATTTCAGTAGAAGATAAAATTTTATGTCTGATTTTTTTGGTGGCTTAAGTACTTAAGAATTTACTTTATATCGTCAGGTAATTATTTAAATGTTTAGAATATATTTTTATAACACAAAAGTTGTTTTGGTGAAGGAAATTCGTCTATATTAAGACAATATGAAAAAAAGAAATTATATCGTGTCTCTCGGTATTTAAAAAATTCGTAACTATATAAAAATGAGTCTTTTTATAACAACACATTTGATTACTTTTTTAATAAAATAAAAAAACATTTTATTTTTATCATAATTAACTTCGGTTTATATTCAGACAGAGAGCAATAAACTAGGGAAAATATTTCAGGAAAAGGACAAATTGAACCTAATGTCACAACATAATATCCATACATAATTGTTGTAAAAATGAAAGTTCATAGAAAGTTAGATGAAAATTTATTGATTACAAATTTTTGCTAAACAGGCTGCAACATTTTCTAAATGTAATTTATTTATATTTACTGTAAATATCTCAGCTAACTATTAATTAACTATTAGTACTACTAGCTATGCTTTAACTTAAATAATATTTATTGAATGCAACACGAATAAAATTTGTATGCACAACAATATTAAAATAATGACGAGGCTGTCATAATAAATTATGGCTTTGACATCTTAAAAAAATTTAAATTCATCGTGATTGTGAAATTCAAAAGTTTATTAAAAAAGGATCACTTTTCTGAATAATATTAGATATTCACAAATTCATTTGTAGTTAATATTCCAAATTTTTCCCAAATGAATCCAGCTTATTTTTTTCCAAAAATTTTAAATCTCAAAACCTTAAACTCTGGAATTTTTACATCTTTTAAGAAATAAATCAACATATGAAGTGAAGTATGAAATTTTTAAAACATTTTTAATTATTATATAACTGTCAATACATCAACTTCCGCAATAAAGTAATAAGATTTTGGAAATGGTACAAATATCTTTTCTGTGTTAAAAGCAATTATAGTTCTGACACGGATAAATAACAAAAGGGTTTTTCTCTAACTCTCACCAAAAACCTTTCTAATTGCTCTTTCAGAGTTAACTTTTTAAAAAACACACATTTTGTTACAATACTTTACAAATCGGAAGATAAGCGTCCTATAATGATTATTCCATACTTCCTCTTGCTCTATTTATAATATCAAAATGTAATCTTCGTTCTGTTTTTTGAAGACCTGCCGGAAGCGCACCCCCCCCCCCCTCATTCCCTGATCTATTTAAAATAAAGCTACATTTTTACTAAGAAATAATGATATTTAAAAGAAAACTGGCTTTTCTTGTCTAAATGGAAACAAAATGGATAATATGCTTAGAGGTGCATCATTATCACAACGAATCACCACTGACGTAACCTTGCGCTTACTGTGACACAACTTTTATCGAATTTCCACTTTCAAAACAACACATTTCCTGGATTGACATAATGGTTACAGATGAATGAACTCTGAATGAGTTTGAAATAATCCGTGTCTTTTCTTTTTTGATACGCCTTACACAATAGTAAATGTAAGACGCCAAAATAAGGAAAGTAGTGTATAATTATATGTAAGCAAAAATTGCTTTCAAAAACTAATTAGGTTAGAAAGGAATATTCGGCATCTCTTATTGAATCAAGAATACTTCATTATACACAATAAATGAAACATATCTATCCGAATTTATTCATTCTTTATATTTTTAATTTGTCAAACTTGTTAAAATGGATGTTAATTTTTAGTTTTTTAAGCACTTAAAGAGTTATTCTTTTACTATTATTTTTAATTTAATGAACTGTAAATTTCTATGAAATGATTAATGGTTCTAAAAGGTTTTTAAGGAAAAAAGTTATTTCTGTCCAACAATGCTTAAGATTTTGAAGTCAATTAATAACCAAAATTTAATAATTACATAATTAAGTATGATATTAATGTTAATTTTTATTATAAATAAGCTGTTTAATTAATTTTAAATTTAGAAAAACCAGTTGATAGAGTTTTAGATAAAAATATAAGAATTCGTTTTATATCCTTCATTTGAATTACACAATAAAGGCTTTCATATTTTTTCTCATATTACATCCCTGCAAGATAGAATCAGTTTAGTAAATAATATATTTTTTAATACCAAATTGGCGAAAAATAGCCAGTGTAACACTTTTCATCTAACTATTACTCTCAAAGTTTAAGAAATTTATTCTCAAATAATACAATTTTTTTATATTTGATGAAAAAAGGCATGAATTACTTTTACATCATCGACTTTGGACTCCATAATTATCACTAAAGACCCACCATGTAGGGGGCTAATGTACTTTAAATATATCGAAGCTCAAAATCTTTACATTGTTATAGTGTGGAAATTCGGAGAGTTGAGGGCCAGCTCCGATGTCATCTTTTTCACTTGACCACTGTTCAAAATTGCGAGTCGAATAGTCTTTGTGTTGAGCAATTAAACTTAAAATTTTAAGCCAAATGTAATTGAGAAGGATAGTAAAATGTAATTTATTTTAGATACATTTAAATTGTGTACATTGTACCTCTGTGTGTATTTTTTGCTATAACGTTTATTTTATCTTTTTCGTAAAAAATTTGAGGAGACATAAAATGTATAATATACCAAAGAAGAAAGCGAACTAAAACTTGTTTTACTTAAATGGATCTTAAACTGCTATTTTTACTGTTATATTTGTATTATAAAAAGCATTTTTGAGAAAGCTGCACCTAAATACACTTTTATATATTTTATACCTTTCATTATACAATTTTAGTTTTGATACAATTCGTTTTTAATTATCCGTGTGGTAATTTTTTTGATAAATTTTGCTTTCAAAAACTGATTATTTTATAATAAATACATTAAATTTCAATTCTCAAAATTTACTCTTCTTAAAATCTTACATGCAGCTTCCAATAAAATATCTTAAATAAATCCTGACAAGAATTTACATTTTTTGAAAAATCATTTTTCAAAAAATGACATCATCATCTGAAGTGATGAGGATTACTTTCTAGAAGAGAGAACTTCAATTAATTGAATTTCCATTTTATTCGAATGGATTTCAAATGATAAACATTAAAATATATCTCTTAATGTCTTAAAACTTTTTAGGCTTAAAACGGCTTATCACGATTCGTAACCTCTCATTATTTATTGCAATATAGTCTATTTTAACCGTAATGTGCACGTTTGCTTGCGAAAAGATTAATATCAAATACTGTTCAAGAAAAAGAAAAGAAAAATTTGCTACTTCTTAAATTCGAAAGTGACAAAGAAAACCAGGAGGAATAAACTTCCTCTTTACACGCACTCTACTTTAATTATCTTCTTTAAGGAAGTGCCAAAAATATCTACTGTTTGCTACACGCGTCAGTTATTACAGCATCCGAAAGTGACTAATCTTGCTTTTAAAATCAAGACGTGAAGTTATGAACTCATTGTTGTTGCTTGCGGAAACATCAACAACGTTTTTGTACATTTGTACAATTAACAATTGATCCTCTTTCACCCGTTTCGCTTTCGATTTAAATATAGATAGGTTGATACACTAATTTCATTTCTCCTTTTGATCGAATTTTTTTTTCCTTGAACTTTTTTCCCTAATATTACGTGTTAAGTAGATTTCCGGTATTTCTTGATAAAAATCTAATGATGCAATGATTGTTTTCAAGTTGAAAAGAATGCGAATGTTTAAAAATTCTTCCTAAAATAAATCTTAATGCTGATTATTAAGGTGTTTGGTCCATGAATATTTGAATGATGTTCGCTTATATACAAGCCCCAGAAAATTCGTCGTATAAGTATAGAGTATCTTAAGATATCATTTAAATATTTGAGACAAACATATTTAAAAATTCTTATTTATTGTGCACATTTATCTCATTATCATTATTGTTCACTACGAGGTAAATTTTTATAAAATAATAATAAAACTTTGTTCGTATAATTTAATCAGAATTTTAATTTGTACTTCATTTTTTGTTTGTTAAGTATTATAACGTTCAAATATTATGGTTATAATTTCTCTGAGATATTAACAAAAAATAACTTGATTTTTAAAAAAAATCTAATTATCAAGTGTACTTATTATATTACTTAAACTTATAATTGTATTTACTGACAGAATCATGAGAATGTACTTCATTATATAAGAAAATAACACAATTTTTAATGACTGTCCCATGTAGTAATCAATTCCACTGATGAGTAAAATGATTAATTTGGAAGTTGAAAATAAATCTCTTGACTGCATAAGTGTTCAATTGCAATAAACAGCTTATTTATAATTTTGCTTATTCTTTTTTTAGGATGAATCTGTTGAATCTCGTAGCGACTACCCCGATATTGATGACCTAAGTTCTTTCTTTGACTTTGACCTGGGAACATCAAGCGAATCTGAAAAGGGCTATCCCAATCCTCCGAAAACATCTCGCAATAAGTACTATTATTACTACAAAGCAGACGGTCCTCGTTACTACGAAAGTGATTACCCGCCAAAAAAGCAAGTAGTAACACCTGGTTCTCACTACAAACCACAAGATGACACAGAAGTTGTTTCAGAAATGCCAAGTGTTAACGATTCTAAATCAACCATCAGTCAAGCTATAGTTGGTCCATATCAAATATCGGTGGTGGATGGCAACAGTCCTTTGCTTTCAAAGTTGGGTTTGAAGAAAGAAGATCTAGAAAAACTGTCTGGACATACTAAAAGAAGTATTATAAATGCCTCTTTAGTCGGTTCCGATTCTATACCTACAGCAACGTATGCTGAAAATCCAAGACCAGATTACCCACAGTCTGGATATAATACCAATCATCCATCTTCAGGATATTCTTCCAACAATCCACCTTCAGGATATGCTCCGAATCATCAACCTCCGTCTTCTCCTAATTCTCATTCTTATGAGCAACCTAAATATTCACAATATGGCCCCGATCATACTGAAAGGCAATACAGACCTAGCAACGATTATTACCCAGTTGATACTCCACAACCTCACAGGAGTTATGGTCCAGGACCAGCTCCAGCTCACCCACCACCTCAAGGCTCATACGATCCCAAGAGTTACATAGCTGTTCAAAACTCAGCTCAGCAACATCAATCCAGTTACAGCTATGGACACCCCCCTCCAGCTCAGTCTACATACAATCAATACTCTTCCCCCGCTCATAATCATTATCCATCTCCTCCTACATCTTATGCCCCTAAAAGGAACTCTGGAGAACCTTGGAGACAAAGTTCTCCTGTACATACTGATTGGGATGACAAACAGAGCAAGAAACCGGAAACTTATCACACCCAAGGTCCTCATGCACCTCATCCTCCACCTACATCCTACGGCAATACGCCATCCAATTCTGTGCCACATTATCCAAAACCTTCCTACGGTAGCTCAGCAGAAAAACCTGGATATCGTTATGCTACTTACAGCAAACCTCAAACAGCGCCAAAACCCACTTACAGTGCCACATCATCTAGTTCCAGCGAATATTCTTCTCATAAGCCTAGTTACCATCCTCCATCATCAGGATATTCAACATCTGTTAAAGCACCTTCAAGAGCTGGATCTGTCAGCTATGCCGCTCCTTCTCACAACCATTATCACGAGTCTTCCAAACCTGGTATCACAATTAGTTTCAAGGCAAAATCCCCATCCCATGGAGGTGGTGGTGGAGGAGGAGGATTGAAGATCCCTGTTAGTTTGAATCCTTTGGATGTCGTTAAAAAATTGTTACCACTTTCATCACTGAATCCATTGAATAACAAGAAAGTTACTATAGGAATTACTATCGAAAACAAGAAGGATAGTCACCATGATCACCATGAATATCACTCTTACTGAATCAGAAACCCCGGATCTTGAGCATGTTACTATTCATCCCTGTGATAACATAAGAATATTATTCTCATGAATGAGCAATATTTAAGTAATACTAGGCAATTCAACACAGTGGTTTACTTTTTTTACTTATCATTGAGTCCTACATCCTGAGCCAGTCAACAAATATTTTAAATGCATATCTCATTGTATAGATTCCCTTTTAGTGCTTTGGTTACTCAAAACACTTCATGCAGGGAGAAAAAATAAAGGACTTTCAAGCTTCAGTTGAAAAAAAAAAATTCATCTCTCAAGATATATCAATATTTTTTCGTCTTTAAAGATGGCTAAGCAATTGGTTATTGACTGTTTTCAAAGAAAATTGAAACACCCGATTAAAAATTATTGTCTTTTTTATACCAAATAATAAAAAATTTCAAAAGGTATTTTACTTTATATAGTTAAATAAGCTTACGTATAAGATGTTGAAATTCTGATTCTGCTGCCACAAAATATGTAACAAAGCATATTTCGATGTAAATATGGAGCGATTGCCAAGATTTTTAAGAACTTATAAAAATTTAAACATCTCTTCGTTTTGTGATAAAAACTAAAACTTTAAAGTAAAATAAATGATTGTGCTACAAATTAAATGATGTAAAGCTGCTGTACTACATTATGTATTATGATTTTATGTGAAAATATCTTACAAATCTTTGTAGAATATATGTTTTCCTCTTATTTTTCAGTATATTTGTATTTATTTAACTAAAGGACACCGAATTATAAACCAATTTATATTGAATTTTTCTACGAAACTTAATACTTGCAGGAACGAGTATTCGTAATCATGTAAAGAGCAAGTTTACGTAGAAAAATTGAATTGTTTGATAATTTGGTGCTATTTTTTCCATTAAGATGTATTTGTGATTTTATTAAAAAAATATTGAAAAAAGAATACTCTAGTTTTATTTTAATAAACTGTATATATATTTGTGCTAATTTTTTTTGTGTGCAAATGTTATTGCAACGAGTTTTTTACTTTTTGTTTTGAATGATTCAATAAAGAAAAGTTTATTTTTATTGCATCCAGGACTAATTGATTTAAATTCATTTTTTTTGGCACAATGACCGCTATTTTTGAAAGTCGTTTGTAAACGCCGTAATGAAAAATTCTTAAAAAAGTATTTTTTGTATAATTAGGTATAAAGAAAAAGAATTGTCTTAAGAAAAGGGGCATTTATATTTGAATAATAAATTGATAATACATGGGGTGGTTCTACATAAAATAATATTATATTACATCTAAAAGGGTAAAAGGCACAAGTTTATTAAATTATTTAATATTTTACTACTGTTCTTAGGCAAAAAATACAGTTGTTTTTATGTTAAGCAAGAAAAATAACTTTGTATGAATATGAAGAAAAAAAAGGATGTTGTACTAAATATATATTAATGTATACTTATTAATCCTCTTATCATATTTTTAAACCACCTGTTAAATAAATCATAAAATTAGTTTTATCTTAAATTATCTTAAATTTGAAAATTATTATTAAATGCAGTTTTTATTTAAATATTTCGCTTCACTTTTGTTAGTAATTAAATTTTCTCGTGAAAAAATGACCTCACAGGAAAACATCAAAGTTGAAGAAAATTAGAGATAAAGGATGCCATTTATTTTATAAAATAACTAGTTTTAGTTCATTGTTTCAAAATTAGCAATAGGGTTTTTTTTTCTTGGTTTTATTTATTTATTTATAAGTTTTTTTGGGCGTAGTTTAGGGGAATTTTCAAGAATTTTCAGAAGTGTCATCTGAAAAAATATTTATATAAGTTGCTTACAGAATTTATTTTAAGGAGAATAAAAAAAGAAACCAATTTTTATAAAAATGTCCGATGCTTCAAATCGAATTTATCCATAATTATTTACAAATAGGCAACAAATGTTTTTCTTTTTGTATTGCAATATTCAAAATTCAATACGAATACATAGAACTATTTTTGCACATTGTTTTTTATTTGTGAAGAAAATATAAACCTATTTAGAATCTATACTTGTGAAAGAGAGTTACAAGAAACAGCACTACTCTCAAGATGTCTATGTTGGAGTTAGCTAATAAATTTGATGATAACTTTAATGCATGCTTAATTAAATCTTTTATGTTTGAAATGAATAAAACAGAAATTAAAATTATGACAGATATTTTAAGCAGATGTAAGCTTTTGGATTCCCATGGTATGCATATGATTAGAGATCTTAATAATTATCTAGTACAAAAAATGAATATCAAATTAGATGCAGTAGAAAATTACACTACAGAATATTGTACCATGTTATTTATGAATAAATCCTTTAACAAAATTAATTTTTCAGGTATATTTCAGAAATATCAATCCTTTTTTCCTATTAAAATATTATTATTAAAAAGGCTTTCAAATATAACAAGAAACTTGGTAGATTTATTTTCAATTATAATCAAGTTTCGGAGCTCCTATGTCCGGAGCAGTGTAAATGCTATTTGTATTGTGATTATATCGATGAATATCATCAGCACGTTGTCACTGGAGACCTTGGCATTGTAAAAGATGATTTATTGAGAAATTTTATGGAAAAAGGTACTGGCTTTAGACTTATGATCACAAAAAATAAATCCAACGTTGTAAAACAAATCACAAGAGATTTGGATACTTTCTACCTTAAAATGGCTATTAAATACGGAATACCGATAGAAGCATTCAATCAATTTAGATCTCTTGTAGCAATAGAAATTGGAAATTTGGATTTCAGCGTTGAAAATGAAATTATCTATAAAGACCTTAAAGTATCGATAGATAATATTCAAAAGGATTTCGTGATAACTTATGTTGATAAAGTCTCTGCTAATTATGCAATAATATGTAAATATTTTTATAGTAAATTATTAAGTGATCATATTTTAAAGAATAATGCATTTCAAAAGTCGATTCACAGCAATAGAGAAGATGATAATCGTCTTTTGGCTTTAAACAAAAGATTAAATATTCATCTCAAAACTATTAAATACCCACGAATTTTTTTAACACCAAAATTCCACAAAAATCCAATAAAATTCCGTAGTATTACTAATGGGTATAATACATATATAACGAAGTCTGGGAAGATTTTACAATCCCTTCTTCAAAATACTATCGATAGTTTTCAACACACAGCAATAATTAAAAATAGCTTAGAGATTGTTAGAGTCACGAAGGATATGACAGTTTTTTCCATGCACGGCTTTGACTTCGAGGACCTTTTTAATTCTATTGATATAGATGATATGATTAGAGTTCTACATTTAATTTATGATAAATATGATTTGCATAATTCAATGAAAAAGGAAAAATTTGATATCCTGGTTAATCTTGTTTTACAAGAAAATTTCATAGCATTTGATCAAAATCTTTTTAAACAGATCAGAGGATTACCTCAGGGTGGTCCTGCCAGTAATAGTTTAGCTAACTTATATTTACATTTTTTTGAAATTGATCATATTTTTGATGATTCTTTCTTATTATACCGCTATATAGATGATGTAATAGTTTTTGGTAAAAATAGTGAATTCAAACCAAATATTATGTTCTACCCTGACAATCTCAACCTTCTTAAAACTAATTTTAACTCTAATATGGTTGAATTCCTAGATTTAGACTTGCATCTTATTGACAATAGAGTAGTCTGTAACATTTATGACAAAAGAGATTCTTTTAGTTTCCATGTAATTAAAATTCCTGTATGGAACAGCAATTTGCATCTATCAATTTACAGAAATATTGTTTTGAATTTTTTACTTAGGAATGATAACTTAACTACCAACAAAATAGATAAATTTAATAATATCAAGAAATTCTTCCAATGCTGCCTAGATCATAACTATCCTTTTAACTTCTTAAAAACATATATTCATCACAAATACATTAATCGTCTTGCTATTTCTGATTTCAAAACCACCATACAACAATAGGATTTCAAAGTCAGCATTTTAGTGGTTTTGCTGTGAAGATTCTGTTTTAACACTCTTCACACAGTTTATTTTTTAAACACCCTTCTTAAAAATCCTATAATATGAAAAATTTCTACATTTTTAGCAACCAAACCAAATTTCTACATTTTGACAACCAACCAATTTTCTACATTTGTGACAACCAACCAAGTTATAGCCTACCAAATTTGAATGTAATCTTTCTTGGCGTCTTCCTTACAAGCTGGTATAAAGGATGCGTTTAAGTGCAATTTAGATTTTTATCACAACATATAAAAGCTTTCCATCGGTTTCAAGAGTGTTGGATCTCCTGGAATAAGCTCTGTGAGCAGAAGTTTTAAAATCTTTTTGGAAGAATCCTTTTACTGGGTAATTCTTTTGATATTTTTCTGCTTAAACATTTTGGGAGAATTTTTTGCTTAATAGTAGTCGGTTGTTCTTTCATATTTCTATGAGATTTTTTTATACTTTGGATTTTTTTTATACTTTGGATTTTTTTATACTTTGGATTTTTTTATACTTTAAAATTTCTATTTATTTTATTTTGGTCTTTCCTACCGAGTTGCAAAGGGGGAAGGTTGGCGCCTTCAAACTAGTTTAACCCCACTTATTCGGTCCTAAGTCCGAAATTGCATTTTGACTCGCTAGGTTCTTATTTGTATTTCATTAGATTTGATCTTAATTCCCCCCCCCCTGTTATGTTCTATTTTTTATATAAATTTTTTCCATATATATATATATATATATATTAATGTAATTATATACTGAGTGCGACTCCTTTATTACAAACACCTGAAAAAGAAGATGCAAATGGAAGGTACAAACATCGAGCATCATTACTGAAAATTGCTATCAACCAATAAGAAAGCTTCCTCTCCCTAACATCTTACAGAAAATTTAGTATCCCTCTGAAGAAAAATAACTTCGTCGTTTCTAGAAGGCATGAGTTTGGAATTATCTTTCTCAGAGTGCCTCCTCATGTTGACTGAGGTTGAAGTCACGCTTATTAACTAGATACTCGGGGTATCCGAACATAGTAGTGTTTGAGATTCCCTTATGTCAGGCACGAAAAGTTGACCAATAGATATTCCCAACCATTCACTTTTATTAATTCTAATGTCAAACCCTATTACGCAATGTATAGACAAGACAGTAAACAATGAATAAATAACGGGTTTTTTCTTTAGTGAAATGCAACCTTTGACCTAGCCAGAGAAAAAACTCTTCTTCTAAATTCTAATACCGACTATAATTCAGGAATAAACGACTATAGTTCATGAACTCACTGGTGAGGCAATATTGTCCATATAATAATCATTATCTATCTCACTGTCTATTTATATACTATTTAGTTGTGACTTTAATTTGCTGCGTTGGGTTCTAGCTTGAAGGGCTCGATTTAGCTTGATGGGGGGAAAAAATCATAGTTAAAGAGGATAGACTTCGCGGATAGTAAAAATATGATATAAATGATATGACATTTCTGATAGTAAAAATATGCTATTAATTTCTCTGTACATAATTAAATGTAAGAATAATACAGTTATTTATGTAGATGCAGAATTTTATTGCATCGGATTATGAAAGCAGGGAAACATTGTATTTAATACAATATATTTATTAATCTTTACATAATAAAGTAATTTAAGTTAAACTAAATAATATTAATATAGCATTGGGAGTTTAAGCTGTAAAATAAAATAATTACTAATGTTTCATAGGTTATTATAATTATTATGTATATTAATTATTACAAACTTATAAACCTTAAAATAATCTTTCAAAATAATTTTCTGGCTAACTTTTTTCTTATAAGGAAAAATAAAAAATTTACATGCACCATAAAAGGAGACTTAAGATACAATAAGGATTACACACAAAGCACGTGCGTATATATATTAACATAAAAAGCAAGGTACTATGGAGTTATTCGAATGGGACGAAGGTGCGTAATTATTTACCTAAGATAGATTATACAAATGATTATTTTTTGCGACCTATGACTTATAAGCTACATGCTACAGCGTGGTTGATGTATAAAGGTTGATCAGCTTAAGTTTGTGGCATCGAGTCCTCTTTGGGACTTATTATACGAAGCACATGTTTAAAGAATCTTTCATGAATAAATTAAACTATATAAAACTCCTCAACTTTCTGTAATGTCTATAAAACTAGCTATAGAAAAATATCAATGTTAGCAAAACATATTTTTAAAAAATTTGGTTACGAATTTTTTTCTGTTAAAAATCAGTGTTAAAGTGTAACATTTAAAGTGTTTAGGGCATTGAAATGTGTTACAGTGAGTGGACAAACGGTTACACTCTCCTCTCTCAGAAAGAAATGTTGACCAGTAACCATGTGACCAGTTCGCAACCATGTCAAAATAACGTCTTGTATTCTGAATGGTAGTGGTTTCCTGTGAAAATGGTGGGACTCTATGCTGCGTTATTCATTAATTATGTCAAGATATCATTGGCCATGCCAATGTTAAGAACAACTGATCTAACACATTTTAAAGTATCGTAGTTCTGGAAAATTAAACTGTTCTTAAAAATTAAAATTCCTGTACTTACCTAGATCAAATAATCGATGAATTGATTAAATTGAGATTTCGCCATTAATAAATAATTTGCGTGAAATTGAAATCAACTACACCACACACAAAACTACTTTTTTTTTATTATTCTCTTAAAGTTTTCTTTCTTTAATGCGCGTAGAATACTTTTTTTTATTTAGATTTATTAGTATATTTTTTTTAGCATATTCAATATAATTTATAGATTATGAAACTATAGAACACGTTAAAGAGAGAGATTTTAAATACAGTAATTTAAAAACATGATTTCTTAAAATTGAATTTAATTTACCACTTTTATTGACTTTGAACATATGGGATATTTCGGGATAACTTAATATTTCAGAGACAAATTTCGCATTCAAGTGAGTGCATAGTACAGAAACTGCATTTTTAGAAAAATTAATGCTGTATTGCTGTCAGTGGTGTGTTAGAACAATTCTAAATTTTGAAGTTCAAAAATTCAAACAGGTGCGAACATTAGTGTAATAACTAAAAGAACAATTGGATATTTTCTATGTGAATATGGATTTTGTGCCTTATTCTCTAATATAAGGCAGAAAAGCCTTAAAAATCTGGAATTTTTGTCTAGTTTTTTTGAAAAATAATGTTAAAATGTGCATGGTAAAATTGTATTCGTGGAATCAGATTTGCTAGTCCGGAGCCTCATTTTTAATTCAAATATCACCATGATTCTGTTTCCGAAAATTGTATGAAAATTTTATTAAGAAGTTTAATCAATTAAAATTTGCCACAAAAAAATCTATTCGGGATTTTATTTTTTCTAAAACTTTTTCATCAAGAAATGTAAATGACCTTTTCCGATACATTTTCAGTAAAAATTGAGCAATAGATATATTTATCTTTACTACCTTTAAAGTCAATAGATGGCAGCACAAGCTACTCACAAAGAAATGATATAAAGAATGATTAGAAATAATAAAATACCTTGGAAAATAGCGAGAAGATTTATTCTAACATCATGATGTCAGGGCCGCCGTGTGGGGGTGGCAAAATTGTTCACCGTACAAGGGCGCCTGGGGCAGGGGGCGCCAAAATTTATAGTACTTATAGTTTTTTTTAATTTAATGTTACTTACACATAAAAGTTGCTAATAAAAAACTGGCAATTTTGCATGCTTTATAATTTTTTAGCAATAAAATAAGATTTTATTTCTTTAAATTTTATATATTAATTTATTTTAATTTTGTTTTAGTTTCTGCGGATTGTTTTCGTTTGTGTAAAACAAAATTTGATTTCAGATACGAACAATAAAAACATGTTCCGTGTGGAGTTCACGCTATTATACGGAACGTACTGAAAATCTAAGAATTTGTAACATGCAACAACAGGAACAGGAATTGGAAATGATTTGTATCGGCATAATTTTTTATTCATTATATGCCGAGGAGATGTTGTGGATCAACGTCATTGTTTTTTAAAGTTATGTAAATCGCTTGGTTTTTCTTCTCCAAATCATATTTTGCTTCATGTATGCTGTTATTAAATTGTTCTAAAAACTCGAAATAAAATCTCTATCGCAGCGTTTCTCAAACTGTGGCGCACGCCCTCCAGGAGGGCGTGATAGCCCTACTTGGGGGCGCGAACTTGTCGCGAAAAATCGATAACAAAAGATTTAAAATAATTATCAATTTGATAAAATAATTTACAATTTAAAATAATTACAAAGTAAAATGCATTCTTATATAATAAAAAATAAAACACATATTCCCACTGCTATAATACTCAACACTAATAATTGTATCAGTACTGCACAAAGTATTTGATAATTAAGTTATCAATATTCAATTAAAAACAAGTTTAGTAATTACTAGTGACTCCCCTGGTCTTGTCATATACAAAATATTTATCTTGATAAATATTGCGGTTTATAATTAAAGTCGTATTGTATTGTAGTTAGGGACGTCTCAAGGCATGGGCCAACTAGGCCCGGGCCCAGGACCTCGCTCTCAGTGGGGGCCTCATTTCGTTCTCGACTCCGTCTTAATAAGATCATGATCCGGATAATTTTAATGTCGTCAAATATTATTCCTGTACATTCCCTCCGAAAAACAGTTAATTTCAAACTGCATGTCAATTGGCAAAAGTGATAGACTGTATTAATATGTGATGACCGTTGTCCAGTGGCGTAACGTACCCCCCCCCCCTCGCTACCAAGCCCGCTTTTCCGCTTAGGCACGCTAGGCACATGCCTAGGGCGCAAAAAATTGGAGGGTGAAAAAAAGAGAAAAAAATTTTAATTACGGAGAACGAGCAACCACCCAGTGTTTATTAAAAAGCCAATTATTCTCTTTCATTTTTTTTTTATCTAAATTAACAAATCTTCGTTTCACTATTGGCCAAATTATTATGTAAATCGCTTGGCCTTTCTTCCCCAAATCATATTCTGTGTCATGTATACCTGTTATTAAATTGTTCTCAAATTTCGAAATAAAATCTTTATCGCAGCGTTTCTCGAACTGTGGGGCGCACACCCTAAGGAGGGCGTGATAACCCTACTGGATGGGGGGGGGAGAAGCGTGAACATATTACGAAAAATCGAAAATAAAATATTAAAATAATTTGCAATTTAAAGTAATTACAAAGCAAAATATATTCCTATATAATAAAAAATGAAATACACATTCAAACTGATATAATACGCACTACTTATAAATGTATCAGTTCTGCACAAAGTATTTGATAATTAATTGATCAATATTCAATTAAAAACAAGTTCAGTAATTACTAGTGACTCTCTTGGGCTTGTCATATACAAAATTTAATATTTATCTAATTAGTGCGTTTAAAATTAAAATCGTATTGCATCGTTGTTTTACCACCATCAAAATACATTATAATTGCATTCAGTACATTGTTATTGTAAGAAGTGGGGTGCGATGAAAATTATGACTGAAAATTGAGTCGCATATATTGAAAGTTTGAAAAGCACTGCTTTATCGCGATCTACAACACTCTTTTTGGTATCATGAATTCCTTTAGATTCTAAGCAGGATATCTATACACAAGGGCAGCCGAATTTGCGATTTTTCCAAATTTAAGATATAAATATAAAAGGTTGCAACATAACTGTAATCGTCGCAATTCAGTTGAAAGTAATTTCGAATTTGTAGGGATTTCACCTAAATTCTTTTCGTTGTTTGCTTAGTGTTGTGAACTTTACTTATTGAAAAGTTCTTGTTATTTTCATTTTTTTATAGACTTATTTGAAAATGTAAACTTCAAGTTCCATGAAAAATCTTACCATACTTATTACTACAACTTAAAAAAGCTACACAAGAAGCAATTCTTTCCTAGTTACATTCTATTTTTAATAACAATATGATTCATAATAATCTAGTTTCCTCTTTCAATATTTCGCAATCTTCTCGTATGATGATGTAATTTTACTGATGTAATTTTGTCCCCCCCCCCTTCTCTGCTTTTTTGCAGATATGTTTTTTTTTTTAAATTATAATAATATTGTATTCAATTTTCTTGTTAATGCATATTTTTTTATCATTTCCTGTCTATCTCGGCGGACCATTTTATTGCTCTATGCCCTCTGTTGGATGTGGGTTCGATCCTCCCGAATAAATTAATAGCTAGGGATTCTCCAACGACGTTTTATAGCGTAGCATTACGTTTCTGGTTCCTTTTAACGTCAGTATATACTCGAGCACATACAAATCGTATTAGATAAATTATAAAACTAAAATTATAGATTAAAAAAAAACGAAGAAACCAAGTGGGATGCGTTTAAGCCCAAACAATGCCTAGAAAGAGAAAACAGTAAGTAAAAATTGTAGCTTTGTACATATTTGAAATATTCCCATATTTTTACTTTTTTACTTGATTGAATTCAACCAAGATAGAACCCTCAATTGTTTTTTTTTTTTTTGCATTAGGGCCTTGAAATACCTAGCTACGCCCTGCCCTCAGGAAATCACTTTTTTTTCAAAGAGAGAGAGAGAGTTGACGCAATTTTACCTTTAATCCTGACAGTTTCGGTAGCTACTGGAGAACGAAGTTTTTCAAAACTTAAAAATTATAAAAAAATCTACATGCGATCTACTATGGCGTAGGGGAAATTATATCGGACTTGTCAATTATATACATAGAGAGTTAAATTTTGGATAAATTAAATATAAAGGAAATGATACAAGCATTTGTAGCTGATAAAGCTAGGAGAATCAATATACTTAAATATATTTTCTAATTTTTATATTTTACTTAAAAAATTTTATATAATTTTTGCTTTGTTTTGCTTTTAAAATTTATGAAATAATAAAAAAAAGCAATAAGATAAATGTGTTTTAGTATTATAATTTTAAAGCTTTTCAGTTCGAAAGTCAAATTTCGAATACTATAAAAGAGTATACGTGTTATTTGTAGCACTTTGTAAGAGTGCAACAGAACCCCATTAAGGGGCGCCGAATTTCAACTTGAACAAGGGCGCCTAATACCCACGCGGCGGCCCTGAGTGATGTACACAAGTGTGGAGTTCTAAGCCCCTCCCAAGCACTGAATGATTTTTAATTTTCCGCATAAAATTCACGCTTCAGGGTTTACGACAAAGTGATTTTCAAAATGGAAAACCTCTATTTCCAAAGTAATCTAGTCACTGTCCAACATTGTAACTAACAGTTCACCTATTTAATTAATTTTACTTGCTTTGTATCGTATGCATATTTATAAATCTTAATTGGTGTTATTCCTTATGGAAAACAAGTATACATTTGAGAAAAATTACACTTACTGTAACTACCTTTGAACAAATTTTAAAAATAATAAATTTTTCTATTTGTTGGAAAATAACAAAATTTTTAAGCCATAAAAATTTTAGAAATTTACACGCTCTTCGTGTATATTTATTTCAAACGGATTAACTTGTAAACTTACATTTCTTTTTAAAGGAATGTATGTACGCCACTTTTTGAATATGTTTTATAGTTGTGTAAATTCCTTTTAATGTAAAGAAACTGATACTAAAAAAAGTACTTAACATTTATTTTTGTACTTCTGCTTGTACATTTTTTAAAAAAAAATCTGAAGAATGAGCATAAAATAAGCTGAAAACCATTGTTTTTAATTTATTTTAATGGTAAATCATCTTATTTTCACACAAAAATGGTGACATTAAAAACAATCATTTTCCCTTTTACAAAGTCACTAGCAGTACAGTTAATGATTTGAAGCAACACAAACATTAACATTCATTAAATAAAGACAGATTTATAAGTTAGAGATTTCAAAATTTGAATTTATGATTTCGGTCATATTTGATTTTTACTTAACGTTAACTATGGAAAGGATTTTCTTTGCAGTTTCTGAGTTTTAGTCGATATGGCATTTTTATTACACAACACATTCATAAAGATATAAAATACTAAATAGTACTGATGAATATATTTCCAGGGTCCCCCCCCCCATATAATTTAAGGGGTCCCAGTACATAAGAAAAATTTAATGAATGAATAACTTTCAAGGAACTTTTGAAACATAATAGGGGGGGGGGATATACAATTTCAAATAATAATTTATACAACACTACATTAACGGCAGCTTAGGGGAGAAATTAACTCTCTAGCTAAATTATGATTTTACTTCATTTTCTTTGTTTTGATTTCAGCACACTTACGCGTTATTTAACTCGTTCACTGTCAACTGCTAGATATCTCGTAGTATGTGTTTGTACTACAACTACCGCCTACGAGATATCTCGTTGTCTGAGCTGAAATTTTACATTGATTACATATCTCCATTTGAATTAGGAATTATTAGAAAGGATGACTGGAAAATTTTTATAATACGAAAAACAAATCAACTATCCATTTTTATTATTAAAATTATCTTAGACGATTAGATTATAATTTATATTTATATATGTATATATGTAATATGTTTGAAATCATGTTTATTCATCTCTCTCTTGTAGAGAAATTTTGATTATATATATACACTGGTGTCCTTAATTGATAATTATGTGAATAAAGAAGGAACTGTAAATCAGAATGGCGGGAAACGTGATATGCGAATGTAAAATGGTTATAAAATAAGGAAGCAAATCAAAAGAATGATAATAATTAATTTTATTACCCAAAATAGCAGTTTGAAAGAAAAGTGAGCATAGTAAGGATTCACACTTTAAAGAAAAAAATGAAAGAAAACATTAAATAAAATACTGATGCTGCAGTTTAATAAGACGAGTGGTCACCTCTGACAGCCGGGCACGCTGCACAGCGATTTATCAGACTTGCTATGAGATGATGAATGAGTTGTGGGCTCAAACGGTTCCAAGCTTCTTGGAGAGCACTCTTCAGTTCTGTAATCGGAGCTTGGTGGGTGCGAAAGGGCTACAATTTGTCTTCCGAGCATATCCCATACATGCTCGATAGGATTTAAATCAAGGGAGTTCGCAGGCCACGACATGCGCTGGATGTTTTCCGTTTCAAGGAAGTCATCAATCAGCACCGCTCGGTGACATGGCGCATTATCATCCATGAATATGAAGTCAGGACCGACAGCACCTCGAAATAAGCGAACTAAGGCTCAAGAACTTCGTCTCTGTATCTTTGAGCAGTCACAGACCCCGTGTCAAAGAAATGGAGGTCTGTGCGGCCGTCCATCATGATGCCTGCCCATACCATTACTCCCCTTGATGGAAAATGATGTCTTTCCGTTATGTTTCTTGGTTCAAAACGTGTTCCACGTTCTCTCCATATCGTTACCCACCGAGAATCACTACTCAGACTAAACCGGGACTCGTCACTGAACATCACATTGGCCCACTCTCCCACACTCCAATGTTGATGTTTCAAACTCCAGTTCAAACGAGTGCATTTATGCGCAGACGTGAGGGGAATGCAAACTGCTGGTCTTCTGGCATACAGGCCAGCATGATTGATTCTCCTGTAAACAGTTTGTCTTGAAATTCGTATTCCTGTGGCGACTGTGAGCGCCGAACCCAGTGCTCTGGCAGTACTGCCCCTCTGACGTCGCGCACTTATTACCAGATATCGGTCTTGGAGAGGGGTTGTGACTCTTGGTCGACCTGATACTGGTTGTCGGGTAACATCTCCCGTTCTTTGAAACCTCTGCCACAGTCTTGAGATCACAGACTGGTCCACATTCAGAATTCGAGACACTTCGGTTTGTGGTCGTGAGGATTCCAGCATTCCAACGATTCTTCCTTTCGTAAACATGTCCAATTGGCGTCTTTGTGCCATCATTCACCTTGTTTGATGGTAACAACGTTCCTTCGCACAGCAGTTGCACGAAACTTGTCTGAACTGCCTATGCTGCGTGAATTGGTTTCTCCGCGTTCCGGCATGCGCCGGCGTTTCGCGTAGGACGTAGTCGACAGAAAAGTTTTGCATAAACCCAATGTTTCTTCATCACCTAATTAATATCCGCAAGAAATTTGGAATAATTTTACGAATATTTACTCCATGTTTTTCGCATTTTACGATTTATGCTTAACTTTTGAACACCAGTGTAATATATATATTACAGAAATATACTCAAAATAATTATAATCCTAAGATAACTATAGTCATGATAGAATAAAGTCTTAGCCACAGTAGTTCTTGGGCAAACTCCTGGCATTAGGAACCAGGATTGCAGGTTTAAACAAAGTTTTTCGGCCAGCCAACCTTCACCTGAATTTGCCAATACTCTGGGCTATAGGGAAAGTAAGAAATTTCTAGAGAAGTTTAACTATTATTATAAATAAAACCATAATCTATTAATGTAAATAAAACATGTCTATAATAAAGAAAGCAAAGTATTAATTTTTAACTAATGATAGATAATAAAATAGAAAAAGATAAGATTATATATACAATAGCCACATTAGAATCTATTAAGAATTCATATATATATATTATATATTATATATATATAATCCAAAAATTAAAAAAGAAACTATTCTATTGTTGTCGCTGTGCATGATGAGCTTTAAGGCAAGGATCAACGCACAGTGCAGGGTTGTTGAGACACTGGACAAAATACTCTAGTCTCCTTTCGTTTTTTTTTTTTTTTTACTTTGTTCACATTTGACGTGACTTTGTAGGCATTTTTTTTCCTGTGAGAGGATGTTCTAAGTAATGAAAGTTGTGTTTGTATTACAGTTGCTGCTTTATCCTGTATTGCTGCCGTCGCCATCAAATAAATGCACAGTAACTGATTCCCCACGTTGCCGAAGTTGATCTGGTGTGGCAGCTGGGAGTGTAATCTGGGCCAATCGTTGAGCAACCATGGACCCCATGTTTTCTATCGGCGAAAGATCAGGAGAGAGAGCCGGCCAGGGAAGCAATTCAATCTGGTGATTGACGAAGAACCTTTGGACAATGCGTGCCAAGTGTGGTCGCGCATTATCCTGTTGAAATATGGCTGTGGCCAAGCCCTGAAGGTAAGGAAGGACAACTGGCTTCAACACCTCGGAGATGTAGCACTGGCTGTTTAAAGTACCGGCAATGCAAGATGAATGCTCTGTTTTCTAGCCGAACTACTCTGCATTAATCTTGCCGTAAAAGTGATTCAGGACTCTCTCCGTTAGGGTGGAACCCTCAATTTTCTTATCTGCATCGACTCGCTCTCGTCACTTCATTCATTGCGCAATGTAAATTCAACAGAAAAACTTGTTGTGGAGGTTCCGTCTATTCGGTACAACCTTGAAGACTGTGACATCCATTTTTTTCTTATGTTCGAAGCCATAGTGAAAATATCGGCAATGATAGAGTATCCCAGTTGGCCAAAGAGGCAACTTGCCAAGATATGAACCTTTCAATGTCTGTGCCATTGTTCCACTGGAAGCATTTAGATTAGGAAAGAACTGTTTCCGCCTGGAACTCTTAGCCTCACTTAAAGCTTTGAGTACTAAAGAGCTTTTTCCGACTATTTATCAACGGCTAAAATGTAAGAAATTTGTCACTGATTTTAAATTATCCCAGGTTCTAACAGGACATGGAAATTTTAGAGATATTTATCTACGTTTAAATTAATTGGCAATGATATTTGTTCTTTTAGTCTAGATGCTGAAACCGCGGAACATGTCTTGTTGTATTGTAACCTATATTTTTGTAAAAGAGAAAATTTTAAAAAGAAATTGAAACATTTAGGTATTTTCTGGCCACCTGTTTTGTCTTTGTTGGTCAATTGTACTGAAAGCCTTAATATCTTGAGAAAATTTGCTTACTGAATAGATTTTTAATGTTTTATAGGTACCTCTCTTTCTTTATATTTGTGTATTTCTCCCTTCCTTTTATTTTATATTTGTCTTTTAAATGTATTTTAAATTTTGTTTTAAATTTTAAATGACGAATTTAAATTAAAATGATGTTACCACATACGTCTGTAAGCCTCATGTTATGCAATGTGGAACATGAGGAGGAAAATAAATTTATATTTAAAAAAAATATCATAATAAGTCGATTTATTTTTATTTAATTATTGTGATAAAATATTCCAATATTAATGTTGTCATGTAATCAGATTTTATACATATGCATGCAATCTGTTCTAGTGGAAGTCTTATTTCTGTGTATATGTTACCGTTTAAGTGTATAATTCAGTTATTTTATAGAATAACTAGGTATTTCATGAAATAACTGGACAATTCAGTTAAAGTATATAATAGATGAAAAATGTCATACTTTACTTAGTTATTATATGAAATAATTAAGTATTTTAAGAAATAATTAAGGATAGACTGTTAAAGTGAAAAATAAACAATTTCAAAGATATTATATAAATTAATTGATCATAAACAGCTAAAATCTCTTGAAAAAAAATTTATCTCTTTTTCGGATGAATAATTGATAAATAATATGGGAAAGAAGATGATATAATTTATTATTTCTCATATTGCTACCATTAGTTAAACAGTAAGGAGAAAAAAGAATATGTTGCAAAATAGATTATATTTAAATATTATCAACAAAAATACATGCTGGGAAGAAAAACTGTAGCTTCATATAAAAACAATGAGTAAACTTTTTTAAACAAAAATGTAAGATAACATTAATTTTAATTTTATGAGATACCCCTTTATTTTACTTTATTTATTTATTAGAGCAAGGATTGCTGTGATGACACTTTGGATTGGACTGCTTATTATTTTTGAATCATTCATCTTCAGTAAACTGTAACACACCTGCATTTTCATATTTAAAAAAATATTCATTACATTCGGGAATATTTGCTCAAATAATTATTCATAATTCGCAGTGAAGAAATTTTAACGGCGAAGGATAATCGAAGAATGAAGAAATTTAAGGCCAATTAAATTAGTGTTTGCTATTTATATTTCCTTGTTTTATTTATTTAAATATCCAATTATCGATTCGTATATTATTCAATGTGCATGTACTTCCTTATAATTCATTTTATTATACTATATAGAAAATGGATGTAGCATCAAATACTACAGAATCATTTGGATTTAATCAATCATGTATCAGAGAAATTAACGCAGCCAAATGTAGAGCAGAAAATGGACAAATAATTCTAATGGTTGATATTTATATTTCACTAAATCAAAGTGTAAAGAAAATTATCGAATTCATTCATAAAAATGTAGTTGCCTAAACTGAAGCCAGATTGGCTCTTCTGAACAAATTATCTATGATTTTAAGAGCGGATTTTAATGAAGATTTTTCAAAAGACCAGTAAAACACATTAGTTTATTTTTTTAAAATCAAAATTCAATTTTATTATGTCAAATGATCCAAGCGAAAGCCCGGCGAAGTATTGAACAACGCTTGACGGAGGTTTTTTTTAGATATTCAAATAATTTTGAATTAGAGAGAGTAAATATTTACAACTTATTTCAGCTATTATATACCTATTGTTTCCTTTTTAGAATACAATTAATTCTCAAATATGATTGTATATTTTGCAAAAAATATTACTTTATGAGTACAGGCATTTGAATAAATAATTTTATATGACAATACTAATATCCCCTTGTTTTTTTCATCTAATGCCTGAAATAAGATTACAAAATTTGAAGTTTTCACTTCTATCGTGTGGTCATAAGCACACACACTTTTTTTTTATTTCTACGATTTTTATAGTAAGAACTCATATGAGTTTACTCATATGTATTATAACTCATACATATTTTTCAGTTAAAACTACCCTAGTGATCCTTTTCTATTTTCGACCTCTTTCTTGTCATTCAATTCATTCTTTCTTTCTCTTCCCGTCTAGACCACAGATATTAAAACAAATGTTTGGCGCAGTATAGCCGAAATCGGCTCTTGCGCCAATAAACCCCAAAACCACTCACTTACTCAGTTAAAACTAGAAATATTTTCATTGAAGAAAATGATTTCAAAGAATCTAAGTTTGAATTGTAACAAGTGTCTTTGAGGTAGACAGTATAATTCATCAGAAAAAGATAAAGTGTGGGAGCTTTTTTAATTAGAGGTACGTGCAGCAGGATATTATCATAAATTAAAAAAGTCATGGATTGTGGTTTACAATTATTTTGTTCTCGAAGAAGTATAGAAATTCTATAAGCATCTCTTCTCTCAACTACATCCAAAAACATTGCTATATTCTTAACAAGAAAGTGCAGTTCGCTTCATTTTTTTTTCTTCATATTTACATTATCAGCTACGTGAAATAAAAGGGGACTCACAGAATCAGAATTGTTAGTTTAAGTCAGTGGTCTTCAAACTGTGTTCCACGGAACCCTGGGGTTTCACAAGCCATACCCAGGGGTTCCACAAATCACAATAAAAAGTCAAAAAGAAACTTATAAAGTTTGTATAATTACAAGTATCTAAAGCTCGTTCTATTCATTAAAACTGAAAATTGTATTTGTGTATAACTTTATTTTGAGAAACACTTTTTAAACTTTTATTATAATATAATAAAAAATATCAAAACGTTTTATCTTTATATATTATATATATATACTTCCTACTAGATTGAATATTATATTGTTTACTAACTCGGGTTCCAAGAGATAAATTTAAGCTCATTAGTTATCACATCTTGCAAAATAAATAGTTATCTAATGGAAAATGCACCTTTTTCTTATTTTTGGAGAAAAAAACACATATAATGAAGGAAAGGAAACAATTTATCAACATATATCAAAAGATTTGATATTAAAATCTAAATTTAAGAAAGAACAGCTCTTAAATTTTAGGTTGCAATTCATGCAAAATGCACAGCATTTCTCAAACAGCTATAAGCATTTTAATGCCATTGATAACATTGTGTTTAAGGGAAATATATTTCTCAACGTTTGTGGCTACAAAAAAAAAGTTTAAAAACAAATGAAATTCGAAATATGTAATGTGATTGCATTTAATCTCAAAAGACCTAGACTTCAACAGTTAGTGTGAAAAAAAAGCACGTATCCCGGGTACTAAAAATAATACACATAGGTGACACTTGAATCACAAATTAATATTAAATAAATTATAGTTTAAAAAAATAAAAACCACGCTTTTATACTGAATCGAACTAAAAAGTAAAAAAAATAATTCTTAATATAAGAAAAAATGATTAACGAGAAAATTAATGTCATTGTGGTAAAAGCGTGGTGTGCTTTGTACTACATTTTTACACTAATTCAGCTTTTCGGAATAGAAGTTAGAAATTATAACAATTGATGCATTTATAGAACACCCCACACTTTTACCCCAATGACATTAATTTTCTCGTTGATCATTTTTTTCTTATATTAAGAATTATTTTTTTAACTTTTTAGTTCGATTCAGTATAAAAACCTGTTTTTAAATTTTTTTAAAACTATAATTTATTTTTAATTTTTTAGTTCAAACTACAATAAAATCGCGTTTTTTAGGGTTTTTTTAACTATCATTTATTCATTGTTGAATTTATCCTTGAGTTTGATATTTGAAGCTGGAATTACGTGGCTGAGGAATTAGTCTCGCTCTTTACGGGTATGAAGTGTATTTATTTTCTCCGTTTATAAGGCCTCAGATGAGTCCCGTATCATAAAATAAAGTTCTATCTCTATAGAACAGGTCAAACAAATAAAAGTTTGTTAAGAAAAAAGTTCGAATTAAAAAAATTTTTAATGTACCACGTTTTTATAACGGACTAAAAGTTATAAAACTCCTCCTTATCGTTTTTTCTTTCTTTTTTTCACATTTTCATGCATTGTCATCCACTTCTGAGCTATGGTCAAATTTCAAGTCTCTAGCTAATCGGAAGTCACACAGTTTAAAATCAATTACAAAATTCCACCCGGACAGACATTAAGAAAGCGAGTTAATAAAAACATGGTAATATTAAGTGTCAATCGTTTTTTCAGCTTTTAAACGTATTCCTATAATGTTAATTCGTATCATCACTTCCAAACGTATTGCTTTATAAAAACAAAAAATATTAGCAGTTAGATCAGCATGTCAAACTCATTTGATATCACGGGCCACATGAACTATTTTATATTAAGTTGAGGGCCGCATGTTTTCAATGTTCAAAAAATTTAAAAACAGGATTCTTAGAATAATTTATTCTATATTTAGAGAACTTAATGTTTTCAATATTATACATACATAATCGTTTAATATTTTATTTTATTTTTTAAACTATACATGCTTTATAAAAAAATAAAAGTTATATTACGAAATAAAAATTAATATTACTTTTAGAATATACTTGAAATCGTTTTTTTTTTCTCAAAGAAATTCATCAAAATTTGGTTGAAAATATTGAGCTGATGCCATTTTTAAAAAAATGATGATAAATGTCGATCATTTAATCTTGATCTTTCTGAATTTTTGTTATTTTTCATTAATAAAAATTTTTCGCATAAAAAAATACTTCCAAACATAGACATTCATTATATACGTAACAATGATAATATTTTAAGAAACCGATCTACAAATGAATATGTATAAAAGTCTAGAAAGTTTCACCTTCCAAAAATTTTTGCTACAGCTAAAATCATAATAGGTTTCAATTTATTACATTTGTAAGATTTTATCAACAATAGATAGAGGTGAAGTTAATAATGAAATTATAATTCAAAATTTTTAAAATCAGAAAATACTCCATCGAATTCTATTTC
Organism: Trichonephila clavata; assembly: GCA_019973975.1. Classification (NCBI taxonomy): domain Eukaryota; kingdom Metazoa; phylum Arthropoda; class Arachnida; order Araneae; family Nephilidae; genus Trichonephila; species Trichonephila clavata. Next base: position 1,116 of record BMAO01001350.1, on the reverse strand, counting down.
TAACAACTTAATTTGGCAAGAATATTCTGTAAATTTTAATTTAAATGATTTATCCATAAATTTTGAAAGCTTTCAAAGTGAGACAAGTTTTTTCTTTCTGTTTGTAATAATTTGTCGGTAATAATTTTGCTTGAAAGCATTAATATTATTACATAGCATTGTAACAAAATGATTTTTGCTTTGAAGCTTAATTTAAGTTGGCTTGTAATATCAACTGAAAAACCAGGAGCATTATCCAAAGTTCATCGTTTTATTCATACATTGATAATTTTTTTTGTTTCCAAGAGAATGATAATTTCATCCAGCAGTATGAAAAATCGTTTAAACACTTTATGACTCGAAATCTATTGAACTTTCGTATAGTATGGTGTTAACCGATATAAATTCATATTCTGTATCTTCCAGATATGAAGAAATCGACGATGCTAAAGTCTACTTGCTCGAATATAGTTAACAATTTTACTGATTTAAAACATGTCCAATATCCAAGTACATGCCCAAGAACAGTACTTTGAAATAATACAATGAAAATGTTTGAAATTTATTATTAGCATGCTGTTAGTAATACTGGTCAGGGTAGATGTACTATCAGTTGCAAGACAATCCAACTTTTCCAAGGAACACTTCATCACAATTTCCAAAAATGCATAAAAATATGTATTATTCATAATATGTGAGTTGACTCGACTATAATGCTCGAACATTTCATCACCTCAGCTGGTTACAGAATTTCGACTTAAACTTACACTTTTAATTTTTTTTTATTTGTGCTGGACATAATACCGGTTTTTTTCCGAATCTAAACCGCAATTGATTCTAAGCCTACTCCAAAGTCTCAGCAAGTTTTTGTGAAAAATGAAAATGGTGTAAAATGGTTTATCGTGATATCAAATTTGACTAAATTAAAATAAATTTAAAATGAGAACAAGTTAATAGTTATTTTATCAGTATTGTAAACTTTTAACTACCAATCAACAAATCTCTTTCCTTCGATTCTAAGCCGCATCCAATTTTCAGTAGCATTAACATTGGGAAAAAAACGGCCTAGATTCGATTAAATACGGTATATATATATTAATTATTAATATATATATATAAATATATATATATATATAT